>KK120106.1:311583-336469 GCA_000611955.2 Stegodyphus mimosarum
TATTAAATTATTAATATTTTGAGAAAATGTATGTTATGTAATAATTGTTACTAAATTTAAGTATCAAACACACCCACAAAAAATTTTTACATGTTTTTTTAATTTATTTTATTACAGTTTCCTTTTGTAAAGAACAAGTGTCCCATCACTTTTGTGAGACACTGTATTTTCATTTGAAACAAAAAATTATAACAAGAAACATTGTCTACCAAAACATTTCAACAGAAGTTTTGGAGTGTCTGAATTGTTATGTGAATTACTGATTAACATTTTTGAACAAATTATTTTATTACAAGGAATATTTTGATAATATTTATTTTACAACTGTCAAGGCTTAAAATAGAGAAAGCAATTAGAAAAATATTTGAAATCTACGTTTCAATATTTAGTGCAAGATATATGCAAATAAATTTAATAAGTACAAATATCCGAAAACGAACGTGAGCCGCTGTATGTTTTGACAGAAGATTATATTTCTTTAATCTCTGAAAATAGTTCTGTCTATTGGAAATGGAACCATCATATTTTGCCAGCTAAAATAAATAACTGTGAAGAAAATGCGTTGCCAAACATCAATAATAATAGTAGTAATAATAACTATTGATAATCTTTTTATGGATTTTTCTTATAGTTTGATAAATGTCCTTTGCGTAAGTTTTACATCACATACCCAACAATGGAATTTCATATAAATACAAGGAACTGAATAAATATAAGAGATGTTCGAAACTACAATATCAATACATTGATCAGACGATAAATGCCTGTGTTTATATTAACATTGCTTTGCTTTGTCGTTTCATCGTGAGTTATATTCGAACGGGTTATGTTGAAGGAAAAAACCATGTGTTGTCGTGAATAGATTATTCTGTTCGTTCGATGACGTCATTCTTCAAGTGTAGGTGACAAAATCGCGGTTTATTGTTTCGTGTTTTTTTTTTTTTTTTTTTTTTTTGTCTTAATGTATTCAGCCGTTTGAAAGGAAAGTTCGAATCGTTTGGGTTTGGCTTCCTTCTCGCCGCCTCTGCCGATGTACGTGTCGCCGAAAGGGCATTTGCACTTTTATGGTGTCGAGCATGGAATAATCTCTCAAAGCAAACGACTGTACTTTTGTTTTCTTAAATAAATAACACAAAACTTAAAGCCCGGAATTTTGGGGTACTGCTGATTGCAATAAGGAAAAGAGGTATGCCACTAAATGTTATAGCAGCCTTATGTACAAAATTTTAACATTCTATTACTAGTTGTTTTTGAGTAAGGCGAAACATATACACTTACGTACAAACGGTACGGAAAAATATATTTTGAATCCATTTTACTCTCCATTTTGGAATAAGAGTACATTGATGTACGGAAAAAAATATCTGAAATCTTTCAGATTGTATATTACGCCCCAAGAGGCGTTTTTTAACTTTTGTGTGTTACCTTTATTTGTTAAATATCATGTTCTTCTCACTTAAACCATAACATTCAATTCAAGAGCAATATCGCAAAATAATTTTGAAATGAACATATCTTTATTATTTCCGATACATAGTCTCGCGCCCTGGAGATGAAGATGTTTCCTCCCCCTCCGTACGGTGTTGCCCTTGTTGCTTTGAAATCGTGAGTTTCTTAATCAAAAATTCTTTAAAGCGTTACAGAATAGGAAATCGATAGTAAAACAAATTCCGTATTCCTAATTTGGGCTTGCAGATGCCCATATTCGGTGGAAGACTAGGTTATTCAAAATTTGATGTCTCTAGGTACCGTTGTTTTATCACAGTGCAAGAAACATACGTACATTTATGCACATTCTTCTCAGATTGTACGTTTATGTAGATTTAATTTCTTTAAATATAATACAGGGCTGTAATATTTGGTGGCAACAGTTTGAAAAGTGAATCGACGCAAAATGCCAAAACAAAATTAATAGCCCTTCTGGGCCAACACCTTTTGGGCTAAAAAGAATAGTCAAAATGGATCCTAGAATGGTAAAAATGGATGTTTCGTGGAAATGGGTAAACTAAAATTTTTTATGATTACAATATTTCCTTTGCTTCATACAAGGAAGTAAAAATTCAAGTGTAAAGTTAAGCGAAAAAAAAGTTAACCCATCATAACTTAATTTCTTTTTACTTATGGAGAGAAATGGAAAAAAATTAAAGTGCCTGACTCAGCTTGCGTATTTTAAAATCTGAAGGAAAAGAAAAAAAATATATAACAATCTCAAATCTGTTATTTTTTAGAAATCATATGTTTATAAATTACACTCACGTTTGTGAAAATTGCAACACCAAGAAGGAATCGTCATAATTGAATGCAATTTAATACACAGTTGAGTGGTAGTGGTACAAATAAATGATTAAATGTTCAAAGCAAACAAACAAGAACAAGAGATTAGAATCAGTATTTTGTGTGGCCACCACGCGCCGCAATAAGTGCTGCTACACGACGTGGCATGGAGTCAAACAAAGTTTGAATGTCTGACTGAGGAAGAGCATTCCATATCGTTTGTACGCGTACCCAAAGTTCGTCTGCAGACGCAACAGGACGAGGATCACGAGCAAGACGCCGACCAATGACATCCCACACATGTTCAATTGGCGACATATCCGGGGAACACGCAGGCCAAGGAAGAAGCTGTACCTGCTGCGCTGCAAAGAAAGATTTAACAATCCGAGCAGTATGAGGGCGGGCATTGTCCTGTTGAAATACAGCGCCTGGCAAGCTTTGAAGGAAGGGAACAGCTTCGGGCTGTAGAACTTCACGGATATACCGGTTGCTGTTCAGATTGCCCACAATTCGTAGCAATTGAGATCGTCTATGATATGCTATGGCGCCCCAGACCATAACTCCGGGTGTTCGTCCACTGTGGCGTTCGATAATGCACTCCGGAAGGTGGCGTTCACCGGCATAGCGTCTGACACGAATGCGGCCATCATGGTACCACAAATTAAAGCGGGATTCGTCAGAAAACACGACATGCTGCCAATCAGCACGCCAGTCTCTATGCTGATTGGCCCATTGTAGCCGCAGGCGGCGATGGTCGTGCGTTAGGGGGATCCTGTATAAAGGAGTCCGTGCGCGCAGTCCACACTGCAGCAGACGTCTACGAATTGATGAAGCACACAATGAAACACCTGTAGCTATTGACCACAGTGCTGCCAATTGTCTAGAGGAAGCTGTACGGTCCGTCCGCGCCATGCGGACCAGGTGTCTATCATCGCGAGCTGACGTCACATTTCGGGGTCCACTCCCGGATTTCCGAGTTGTCCGACACTCGTCCGTCCACTGCTTCCAAACGCGCATCACTGTGCTGCTGTTACGCTGCACACGAGAGGCTACTGCACGATACGACAATCCAGCTTCACGAAGGCCGATGATTCTCCCTCGTTCAAACTCTGTAAGTTGTTCAAATCTCGCTCTCTTTCGTCGACGAGGCATAAGTACAGATTGAGTTAACGTTTACCACTAGCAGATAACCACCGATAACCATACACGCCTCGCTACAGCCGTCTATTTATTCGGATCCATCAGCCGTTCAGAGGGCGCTGCTCAGCATACGCATGCGCTACGGATTTGCAATTCTAATCATTTGCATATCATGCGCTACTTTGCATTTCCTGAAAATTTCAGCTCACTCGCGTAAGTCCTTCATGGTGTTGCAATTTTCACAAACGTGAGTAGAAAGAATTAAAACCTGAGAATGTTAGAGTTAAGAATATTTCAGTTAACTTTCGTTTAAAATCTCATTTGCTTTTTGAGAGAAAATGAAATAATTAAACGGAAAAAATTAAAACGTAGCTGAATTATTTTTTTTTTATTATGCTGCTTAAGGGGTAACGAGTGCCAGGGTAAATCTGAAGAAGAAACTGATGCATGTCAACTTAGTTTCTTTAAAAATATCGTCTGTAAGGAGGTTAACTTTGAATGAAAAAAGTTATCATATTTCAGCTTGATATGATTTGCTTATGAGGCTAAAATGGGGAACTAAATGCATAGAAATATTTTATAATTAATATGCGTTCGGAAAGTATTTGGAATGCACAATTAAACGAGAAGTATTAAATCTATCTCAGTACGCTTTGTTTTTAAAAATCGTCTGCTTAAAGAAAGAAATTCAAGCGCAGAATTAAACGTAAAATATTAAAATGTGTCTTAGCATGATTTTCTTTTTCTTTTTACCTTTTTCAATGGCATACATTTGTTTTCGCACACTTATACAGGGTGTTTATAAAGTCCCGGACCCATTTTGATGGTTAATAACTCATAAAATAATAAAGATAGATTAAAATTAATAACATAAATGGTTAGATAGACTCAAAAAGTTTCATGACCCTCGTCGATGAATTTCCACGTGTGCCCCCTTCGTCGCACGGAGAATATCGAGTCGATATTCAATTTCACGCCAGGTACCGGCAAGCATGTCGGCATCCACAGAGGCTATTGCGGTTTGATTCTGGCTTTTAGGTCATCCATGTTCGACAGTCTCCTCCTGTAAACGTTGTCCTTTACAAATCCAAAAAGGAAAATGTCCAGCGGCGTTCTATCAGGTGATCTGGGTGGCAAAGGAATTGGACCTCCTCACCCAATCCATCTTTCTGTAAAATGGTCATTCAAAGAACTACGAACGATGGTACCCTAATGAGGTGGTGCACCATCTTGTTGCCAAAAGACATGTGGCTGAATCTCTTCTAGTTGTGGAAATACGAAGTTTTCCAACATGTCTAAGTATACGTCTGATGAGACCGTCTTTTCTGTAAAAAAAAGGCCCAATGACTCGGTCTTGCATTAGTCCACACCGCACATTAACCTTTGGGGAATCCCTTTGTGTCTCACGGGGAAACCTTTGTGTGTCATGGGGGTTTTCAGATCCCCATATGCGCACATTATGGCGATTAACAATGCCAGAAAGATGAAAGGATGCTTCGTCGGAGAGCATTATGCGCTTCAAAAATTCAGCAGCATCTTCTATCCTTCTTAGCATATCTGTTGCAAAGGCCATTCTCCTAGGCCTATAATAATAGGCAATGGTTGCCAAAAACAAAAGAGAGAAAAATGCAATTAATAAGCAGACGATATTTAGAAAAGTACAGATATTTAGACCGGAAAATGAAATTATCTGAAATGAACCACACGCGCAGACGATATTTTTAAAAGTAAAGATATTGAAACCTGAAAAGGAAAATATATAAGTTATTCCATCAATAAATGCCATAAGTTTGTTTATTTCTTCATTATTTTATGAGTTATTAAACATCAAAATGGGTCCGGGACTTTATAAACACCCTGTATTATTGAAATTTATCCGCTTAAATCTTATAATAAATACTGAAACACAACCTTCAAATTTTTTTTCCATAAAATTATTTTTTCTTTATTTTAAGTTTTGTTTGTTGGAAAATAAATATCGTCAAAATATTTCTTGTACAAAAAATAATTTGTTCCAAATGTGTTATCAGTAACTACCATAGCAGTTCGGACACTCGAACGTTTTGTTGAGATGTTTTGGCAGGGGATGTTTCTTGTTATGATTTTTCGTTTTAAATGAAAATACATCACCAGAATTATCGTCTGCATTCGAAAATTATTGCTTATTTAGAAAAATATATTAACAATTCCATATCTGAAGTGCATGGCAAACTAAATCATGGCAGATCATTAAAAAATGTTTAAAATTATCATTAAAGATGAAAAACCCACCTCATTTTCCTTTGAATTCTACGCGGGTTTTGTATTTGCTAACGTTAATTAATGTAAGACTGAAATTTGTTGAATTTCAAATAAATAATGGAGTCTAATCGAATTATTTTGAAACAGCAGAATGCGACTGAGATAAATTTTGCCATGATGATACAGTAATGTAAAACATATACAGTGGCTCCCAAAAGTGTTCGTACACTTATGATTTTCATTGAAATAGGGCTCTATCCATTCATTAAAAGTAAACTTTCTGAATGAGATTTTAATAATAAGATCTATAATCTGTTCGTAACAAAATTACATGAAATATTTTTCAAATAGAGCGAAACTTTATTTTTAAGAAATTAATAATGAAAAAATGACAAATTTTATCTGGCAAAAGTCTTCGTACACTTCAAAAAAATCTTGACATTTTAGTAAATATTTTCATTTTTCGGTAAATGAATATTTAGTAGGATATCCTTTAGCATCCACAACAGCTTTTAAACGTCTGGGAATAGATTTTAATAGTTTTTTTGTAATTTCTGTATCAATGCTCATCCATTCTTCCATCATGGCTGTTCTGAGTTCGCTTTTCGTTTTGATGTCGTGTTTTCGTATTCTAACCTCCAGTTTTTTCCAAATGTGTTCTATGGGGTTGAAATCTGGCGACTGAGGTGGTGTTTTCGAAACCTGTGGACAATTATAGAGAACACCACAGGCGAACGTTGAGAGCCGTATGCTTAGGATCGTTATCGTGATTAAAAATAAAGTTGTTTCCGATACCCAATTTTTGGGCTGATAATTTTAAATTGTCTTTTAAAATATTTAAATAAAGAGAATGATTCATTATGCCATCCATAAATGCCAAATTACCTAGTCCTGATGCTGACATGCACCCCCAGCCAAGAACACCTCCACCGCCATGCTTAACTGTTCCGACTAAGTTCTTAGAATGAAGTTCTTCATTTTTTCTTCTCCATACAGTTATTCGACCATCGGAACCCAAAATGTTAAATTTGCTTTCTTCAGCAAATAGGACATTATTCCAGTACGTTTCGAGTGTATTTATCATTGATTTTGCGAATGAAAGCATAAGCTTTCTGTATTTTCTCACTAACAAAAAAGTTTTTACGGGCAGAACGTCCATGTAATCTAGCTTCTCTGAGAACTCGTCGTACAGTTTCGGGTGAAATTGAAGTGGGTGTGTCACAAATTTTATATAATAAGTATAATCTAAGTTTCTATAAAAGTAATAAATCTATTATCACGTTTAGGTAACTTTCTCGGTCAATCTTTTCTTACCTTGTTTTCAATCCGATTTTCTTCTTTAAAGCGTTTTATCACATACTGCACTGTAGAATGGGATAAATTAACTAATTGAGCGATATTTCAAATTGATTTACCACTACTATGGTGAAAAACTATCAATTTTCGAATGCTGTTTGTAATTTCTTTACGACTGCCACCCATTTTTCAGTAATAAATAGAATATTATAAAGTAAACGATAAAAAATTAAAGCAAACAATTTTTTTAAATGCCACCACAATGCAAAAATTAAAAAAAAAAGCGGCAAACGATCATTCTAATTTTGATTTTATCCGAAAATATTTCAGTGTACGAAGACTTTTGTGAGATAAAATGTTTGTCTTCTTTTTTTATTATTATTTTTTTTAAATAAAGTTTCGCTGTATTGTAAAAATATTTCATGTCATTTTGCTTACGAATAGATTATAGATCTTATTATTAAAATCTCATTCAGAAAGTTTACTTTCAATTAATGGATAGAATCGTATTTCAATGAAAATCATAAGGTGCACGAACACTTTTGGGAGCCACTGTATATCAGTGTTACGTCACTTACACTAATGCTACTACTCCATACCCCAATGTATTTTAGTATTTTAATTTTGATGTTGGATATACACTCACGTTTGTGAAAATTGCAACACCAAGAAGGAATCGTCATAATTCAATGGAATTTAATACACAGTTGAGTGGTAGTGGTACAAATAAATGATTAAATGTTCAAAGCAAACAAACAAGAACAAGAGATCAGAATCAGTATTTTGTGTGGCCACCACGCGCCGCAATAAGTGCTGCTACACAACGTGGCATGGAGTCAAACAAAGTTTGAATGTCTGACTGAGGAAGAGCATTCCATATCGTTTGTACGCGTACCCAAAGTTCGTCTGCAGACGCAACAGGACGAGGATCACGAGCAAGACGCCGACCAATGACATCCCACACATGTTCAATTGGCGACATATCCGGGGAACACGCAGGCCAAGGAAGAAGCTGTACCTGCTGCGCTGCAAAGAAGGATTTAACAATCCGAGCAGTATGAGGGCGGGCATTGTCCTGTTGAAATACAGCGCCTGGCAAGCTTTGAAGGAAGGGAACAGCTTCGGGCTGTAGAACTTCACGGATATACCGGTTGCTGTTCAGATTGCCCACAATTCGTAGCAATTGAGATCGTCTATGATATGCTATGGCGCCCCAGACCATAACTCCGGGTGTTCGTCCACTGTGGCGTTCGATAATGCACTCCGGAAGGTGGCGTTCACCGGCATAGCGTCTGACACGAATGCGGCCATCATGGTACCACAAATTAAAGCGGGATTCGTCAGAAAACACGACATGCTGCCAATCAGCACGCCAGTCTCTATGCTGATTGGCCCATTGTAGCCGCAGGCGGCGATGGTCGTGCGTTAGGGGGATCCTGTATAAAGGAGTCCGTGCGCGCAGTCCACACTGCAGCAGACGTCTACGAATTGATGAAGCACACAATGAAACACCTGTAGCTATTGACCACAGTGCTGCCAATTGTCTAGAGGAAGCTGTACGGTCCGTCCGCGCCATGCGGACCAGGTGTCTATCATCGCGAGCTGACGTCACATTTCGGGGTCCACTCCCGGATTTCCGAGTTGTCCGACACTCGTCCGTCCACTGCTTCCAAACGCGCATCACTGTGCTGCTGTTACGCTGCACACGAGAGGCTACTGCACGATACGACAATCCAGCTTCACGAAGGCCGATGATTCTCCCTCGTTCAAACTCTGTAAGTTGTTCAAATCTCGCTCTCTTTCGTCGACGAGGCATAAGTACAGATTGAGTTAACGTTTACCACTAGCAGATAACCACCGATAACCATACACGCCTCGCTACAGCCGTCTATTTATTCGGATCCATCAGCCGTTCAGAGGGCGCTGCTCAGCATACGCATGCGCTACGGATTTGCAATTCTAATCATTTGCATATCATGCGCTACTTTGCATTTCCTGAAAATTTCAGCTCACTCGCGTAAGTCCTTCATGGTGTTGCAATTTTCACAAACGTGAGTGTATTACCGCTATTGTTTTCAATGATCAGTTTAAAAGAGACTCCTTAGAAGATTCCTTACAATGTTTTTTTTTAACATTCGATGACTCAGCTGAGAAAGAATCACAATAGTGTGACAGTTCGGTTTGTTGTTTGCGGTTTAGCAGTTTTTGTTTCCGCGTGCCAATAAGATGATTTGCAATATCGGTATAAAATCGCTCTTGTTCTATACTTCCTAAAATGCTGTTTAGAAGTACGGATAATACAATCTTTAAAGTGACTGTTTTTCATATGTGGTAAGCAATCGAATTTTATATTATCAAAGTTTGAAAAAGAAAAAATTTGTGTATCGTCTATTGGCAACAGCACGTGTCTGAATTTTATTTATAACGAACATGATTTTGTCACTGACATTAGTAACACCATATCTCTGGTTCTGTTTGAGCTATTTGTGTAATTTTAACGTAAATTTGCTCGGAACTAAAAGCTATATGATACAATAAATAAAATAAACGCATAGAAGCATGCTAATCAACCAAAAAATTAAATAAAATACATAACTAAATAAAATCGTCGTACAAAATACACTCGTTTAAATAAATAGGTGAATTAAAAAATACATAACAACGAAAAAAACATGAAAAACAAATATTCAACAATAAATACAAATATTTAGGAAACTTACAGCCTCATGTGGTACATTTTTACAAAAATATGCAACAATATGGCATATACTGTGTCTCACAAAAGTCATGGGACACTTGTGCTTTACAAAACGAAACTGTAATAAAATAAATTGAAAAAAAAATGTAAAAACTTTTTGTGGGTCTATTTCTTACTTAAATTTAGTAACAATTATTACATACATACATTTTCTCAAAATATAAAAATATTAATTTAATAAAAGTACAATTGTTTAGAACAGAGCAAAAAATGGCTCACATAAGTGATGGGACACCATTAGACTAAAAACAACAACAAACAAAACAACAAAAATCGTCTGAAGTAAGCAATAAAAATATTTTTTGGAGTTTTTATTTTTACTCAAAAGCAATCGGCAATGATTTACAAAATCGTCTGAATTATTTCTCTCCAGTTTGTTTTGGAATTTTTGTGTTTTTTAGCTCTGTGCAGCCATGAATGCTAAACGAAAAGAAACTTTGCCTGAAATTCCAAAATTAGTTATTTATTTGCATATTGAACGTGGAAAATCTATAAGAGAAACTGCTGAAACAGTTAACTTGAGTCATTCAACAGTTTCTAATATCATTAAACGATATAAAAATAATCAAATGGTTCAGGATGAAAGAAGACCTGGCCGACCATCAAAAGCCATCCAAAGGAATAAAGCGAATTATCGTTCAAAATAATAAAAAAAAGTCCAAGAATGAGTGCTCCTAAAGTTGCTGCCGATTTACTAGCATTATATGGAGTAATTGTTAATCCTGAGACTATAAGAAGAGTAATTCGATCTACTGGATATCGCGGTAGAACAGCCAGGAAAAAATTCTTCGTAAGTGAAAAGAATAGAAAACTCAGATTGGATTTCGCAAAATCCAACATAAATAAGAATTCTGATTACTGGAATGAAGTTATATTTGCTGATGAGAGTAAGTTTAATATATTTCGTTCTGACGGTAGAATCTTGGTGTGGAGAAAACCCAGAGAAGAATTTCGCAAACAGAACTTGGTGCCACCCGTAAAACATGGTGGAGGAGGAGTTACGGTATGGGGGTGTATGTCGTCCGCTGGAGTTGGTAATCTTGTTTTTATTGACAGTATAATGGATCAGTACAAGTATATTGGCATATTAAATCAAAATTTGAAATGTTCAGCACGAAAATTTAACCTTCATAACGATTTTAAATTCTACCAGGACAATGACCCCAAGCAGACTGCTTTGAACGTTAGACTCTGGCTGCTGTATAACTGTCCTGGAATAATAAAAACACCACCACAATCTCCAGACTTAAATCCCATAGAGAATATCTGGCAATAATTGGAATCAAGAATTCGCAAACACACCATTTCTTCAAAACAACAATTAAAATCGGTGCTTCAAGAAGAATGGGGTAGAATCACTCCAGAAATCCCAAAAAAATTAATCGAATCCATCCCATGAAGATTAAATCACGTTTTAAAAGTAAAAATAAATCCAACAAAATATTAAAACCTTTTAAAAAGTAAAGTTTTTGGATAAATATTTGATGGAAAAGTAAGTGTCCCATCACCTATGTGAACTATTTTTTGCTCCGTTCTAAACAATTGTATTTTTATTAAATCAATATTTTAATATTTTGAGAAAATGTATGTTATGTAATAATTGTTACTAAATTTAAGTATGAAACACACCCACAAAAAATTTTTACATGTTTTTTTTAATTTATTTTAGTACAGTTTCCTTTTGTAACGCACAAGTGTCCCATCACTTTTGTGAGACACTGTACATTTGGAATGAATTTTCGAAACTTCTAGTCGTCTGCGTTGTATCTGGTAACTTCAAAGAGAAAATCTAATTTCGATGATGAAATAAAAATGGCGAACATCATTTTTATTCCTTTTTTCACGAGAAAATATCATTAATGAATTCTCATTCTATTCCTTAATTCTGTTCTTTATGTACTGAAGAAGTCTTAGTTTTTTCTAAGTACTTTTGCTTGATATTTTGTTTCTCTTTTTATTTCCCCCGTTCTTTTTTTAGGAAAAAGAGGGAAGTATTTATGGAGTAATTAGTTAAATGCTTTAGTTTTCCTTCTCCACTAATTCATGCACTCTATGTATATAATGTGACGTTTAAAGTTTATGCAAAAACACATGAATTTTTTATAAATTTACTGCAGTTTTCAAGTAGTCGATTTATTGTTTTAAACTATGAACTTTTTCTGGGGGGAGTGCATTTTTAAAGGGACACTTAGGTTTTCAGTTTTTTATTTGCAAATAACAGTTGTTAAATACTAGAGAAATGTTTTTTTAAAAAAAACCTGCTTGTTTTGGAAAAAATATTCAAAGCGTTTTTGTTAAAAAATAAAATTATTCAAAAAGTTCTGAAAAGGAACTCACGTAAGTAGTCGAACACTTCGAACAAACAAGTTATGTTTCATAAAAACAAGAAAATAACATAACATACAATATTTGTTTTGAATATTTTTTAACTAAAATTACTCTTTTCATGCCCTTTGACTTGGATTCAGTAATTTTTTTATGGTAAGAATGTTCTTTTTTGTACTAATTTTCCATAAGAATTGTTTCTTTCTCGAACTCACTCTATATATGTTCGATAGCTTTCAGTTCGGAAAATGTGAAGGAATTTCGGGATAGTTGTATAATAACCAGAAGCGAATATTTAAGGATTATGTTTAGAATCGCTGTCTTGATAGAACTTGAGTTTATTTTGCATTCCAAGTTTCTTGCATATGCTTTCAGGTTTCTATTAAGAATATTTATACTCGTCTGTATTATTTTGTAAACAAACGTGTTGTATTGGGTGTCGTTTGTTTATAGCGTCCTGCCTTATGTATGTGTGTGTATATACACTCACGTTTGTGAAAATTGCAACACCAAGAAGGAATCGTCATAATTGAATGCAATTTAATACACAGTTGAGTGGTAGTGGTACAAATAAATGATTAAATGTTCAAAGCAAACAAACAAGAACAAGAGATCAGAATCAGTATTTTGTGTGGCCACCACGCGCCGCAATAAGTGCTGCTACACGACGTGGCATGGAGTCAAACAAAGTTTGAATGTCTGACTGAGGAAGAGCATTCCATATCGTTTGTACGCGTACCCAAAGTTCGTCTGCAGACGCAACAGGACGAGGATCACGAGCAAGACGCCGACCAATGACATCCCACACATGTTCAATTGGCGACATATCCGGGGAACACGCAGGCCAAGGAAGAAGCTGTACCTGCTGCGCTGCAAAGAAGGATTTAACAATCCGAGCAGTATGAGGGCGGGCATTGTCCTGTTGAAATACAGCGCCTGGCAAGCTTTGAAGGAAGGGAACAGCTTCGGGCTGTAGAACTTCACGGATATACCGGTTGCTGTTCAGATTGCCCACAATTCGTAGCAATTGAGATCGTCTATGATAAGATATGTATATATATAATCATGTTCCAAAAACATCTCAATAAAACTTTTGAGTGTCCAAATTATTATGTGAGTTACTAATTTAAAACTTCTAGAATTATTTATTTTATTGCATGGAATATTTTGATTTTACTGATTTCGGAGCAAGGCTTGAATTACGTACAAAAATCGGTAATATATATGCTGAAAACATTTGCAACAGTTTAAAATAAAATGCAAATTTTTATGGTAAGAATGGAATTGAATTAGATTATTTAGGGCTAAATATTGGAAATTTTGCATCAGTGTATGTTCTAATGCGATATTTACTTAAAGTAAAATAATTATAAAAACGCTATAGAAATAAACAACTTTAAAAAAAATTAGTTATGATATAATTAAATGCTACGTCATTTTTTATACCCAAATATGTGCCGCATTTCTTATTTGTAGAGAGACAAATGGAAATTCTAAACGGCATTTAATTTTAAGTTACTGCAACCATTCTGCATTCGCGAGATTGCAGCACATTATTAGCTGTGTAAGTCTTCTTTTTTATTTTCTTTCTTCTGTTCAATATGTAGCATCATGTAATTATATTGTCATAATGATAGATTTTATTAACACCTTTATTCAGCCAATAACTTTTATGTCTAATACCCTCTGAATTGCATAAAAACGCTACGCTAGTACTTTTTATTATCTCAGTAATTGAAGTTCCAAAGAAACAAGAATTACGATTTGTTTATGATTATCGATTTCTTTCATTGGTGCCACTGTATATTTTTATTCCTTTTTATATTAAGTCTTTAATAATGCATACATTTCTATTGTATTTTATTATAAATCATCGGCAGTAGAAAAGTATTTGAATTATAAAAACCGTATTTTGAGATATTTTCTAAATTCCTGTATTTTTATCGTCTGTAATTTGTGTCGAAAGAAGTGAAATGAAGAGACGCGAAGCAGTGCAGCTGTAGTCGTAATCCACGACGTGGGAAGAAGCGAGGGATTTGAAATGGTTAAACGCCTTGAAAGGGGTTGCCATGGGAACCCATTCTCTTCGAGTTAATTTAATGTTTTTAGAGTTCTAAATAATCAACGATATAAGAATTTTCTCGGAAAAATATTGAATTACAAGCACTTAAGAAAAGTTGAGATTGAAAAATAAGTTATTTTAAAGGTTGTTAAAATTAATTGTACGTAAATGTTTATCTGTAACTTCCAAGTAAAATGATTAATTAGAAAAGCTATTATATTTTTATTTTCATTGTTTAGAAAAGGAATTTCAGCAATAAGAGTGATTTTTAAAAGGGAAATTTAAGGAAATGCAATTCGAATTTGATTGGTATGAGCAAGTTTTTGGTTATTGTTTCATTAAGATAAGGTCTGGAAGAAAAATACATTAATTTGAAAGTCATAATTTTAGCTTACATTGACGTTAGCGTAATATGGGGGAAAATATCTGCAGAGATTATATATAAGGCGTATTTAAGTTATATTTATTTCTAGGATACTGTGTTAAAAGTGTACGTATAAAACGTTGAAGAGAAAATATTACACACATTATGTTTTTAAATTTAAAACGTTAAATTTTAAGCTATTAAAAATTATCTAAAAATTGAATTGAATTATTTAGAGCTAAATATTACATTTCCCCCCTCTTTTAACGTATTTTAATCTTTTAGAAATAATTTACTTCTGTAAAGCTACATAATCAGCTCTGTTTGTTTCGAATTCAACGTCTATCATCTCGCATCATCAACAGGGGCGTCTCACGCCGCGCATGCGCGATAACGTGATGCAAGAAAACCTATTTCACGGTCTGATTGAGCCATTTTTGTTTTCTCAGATACCAACCTCTCAAATGATGTCAATCTCAGTCGACCTTTTTTATTTGGATATTTCCTTTATAAATTTACGCTTGCTTTTTCCCAGCCAAATCAATGTGGAGTGACGCTGATATTTCCTGTGATTAAGGACTATGAATATTTTAATGTTCAGGAGCTAATGCTTTTTTGTGATTAAGCATACTACATATTCTTATGTAGTATATTATATACATATTTTTTTGTATAAACATATATACTTTTGTGATGAAAAATATCCTGAAAAATGCGATTTAAAATTACGCTTGAGTGAGAAATCGCTTGCAGATTTATATTTAGATGTTGGTATTACCTTCTTCAACAGCTGGCAACATTCTGTACTTCCTTTCCTTTCATCATTTGTGAAATAATTCGTTTTTAATGAATAAAGAATTTTACTTTGTCGATTTCTCAAAATGGCGCTAAGTAAAGAACATATGCAGAATTTTATTTTTGCGATAGAATTTCTGCTGCGAAAATGTTCCAAATGTTACTGAAAGTTTTCGAAGACAACATTTTGTCCAAAACAAAAATTTCTAAACGGTTTACTAGGCTTAAAGAAGGCAGAAACCATTGCAGAGATTGCGTTGAAGATGAATCATGCTCTGTTAGATCATCCAATTCAACTAATGAGTAACACGTCAAACAGGTCAGAGATTTGCCGTTTAGCGATTGTTGTTTAACAGTTACGATTATTCCTGAACAAGTTCTTCAAGCATTCCATTTGAATCTTGTCAAGTAATGTTGAAAGATCATCTAGGCTTTACGGCGCGTCGCTTTTCGAATTGTTAAGTCAGTATTTGAAAGCACTGGAAAGTACAGAATGTTTAATTTAGTTATTCTTTGTTATGAAGATGAGGATGACAATGATTTGTTAAGTAATTTAAAATCAATCCTAAGTTTTAAGTCTTATTTTGGAAAGCAGGAAAGATGTTATTTTTATATATTTAAAACTGTGAATTGTAAGATTTCAATAATGCAATCAGTAGGATTTTATGATTTGCAATCTGCGAATTGTTTTAATGTCAGATTTAAGGTATTATGAGATGAATCAGGTTTAACCCCCCAGCTGCTCACTTTAGTTCTTTTTGGCCGAAAAGCGACATTAATTGCGATTGGGATATTAGCTTTGAACCACTATAAACTGTTTATCACTTTTCAGATTATTGCCACCAAGTGTTATCGCCCCGTATTATATTTAAAGAAATTAAGTAATGAAGAATCTGCATGAATGAATGTATGTATGTTTCTCGCACTGTGAAAAAACAATGGTACCTAGAGAAATCCAGTTTTGAATAACGTAGTCCTTCACCCGAACACGACCACCTGGAAGCCCGAATTTGTTTTATTATCTATTTCATATTATATAAAACATTTTTTTTTCTGCTTAACAAACTCAACGATAACATTTTTATCGCCAGCGAGCGAGACTCGCTTTGTGATTTTACTGTGATATTTAATAAATAAAGGTAACACAGAAAAATAAATTATTAATAAAAGGACAAAAAATAAAGTTTTGCGAGCAGTCTTGCTAACAGTCTCGCGCGCTGGAAATATATTTTTTTTTGGCCGTGCAGTGTTGCCATTGCTGTCTTTAAAATCGTGAGTTTCTTAATCAAAAATTCTTTCTTGATTTCATATTTGTAACGCTTTAATAAAACAAATTCCATGTTCCAAGTTTGGGCTTTCAGATATGCCCATATTCGGTGGAGGATTACGTTATTCTAAATTCAATGGCTGTAGGTACCGTTGTTTTATCACAGTAGGAGAAACATATATATTTATGCATTAATGCAGATTCTTCATTATTTAATTTCGTTAAATATAATACAGGGCTGTAGTATATGGTGGCAACAGTTTGACAAGTGAATCGCCGCAAAATGCCAAAACGAAATTAAAAATTAATAGCCCTTTTGGGCTAAAAAAGGTATGCTAATATTTAATGCTGCATCAGGAACCCTAAAGATATGCTACAGTGGTTGTTTTAAAATTTCTGTGATTTGCTATTGAATCGTATATGCCGTAAGTGCCAAGAAAACGATGTTTAATAATAAAGCTAAACAGACAAAAAGAAATGGGTTAGCAACAACAGACTGTATCCTGCGAGCTCAGCGAGAAACCTTAACAAACCTTGTTGGGCCACCGTTAAAAATTGAAAACCTTTCAGTGTTTTTTCAATTTTTTTTAATTGTTACTTCAGTTATTATTTCCGGCATCGTCAATGATATCAGCGTATTGGTAGAGTTTCACACGTTTGCTTAGGTTCGAGACAGTTTAACGTAAAATTTTTATTGTTCTTTACAGTAGAACATTTCACCCCCCCCAATGAATTTGGAAAATTAATTGCTTTTAGTGGTTGTCTCCGTTTTAAAGAAAGTAACAGGTTGTCTCCGTTTTAAAGAAAGTAACAGAGTAGATAAAATATACAATCACGGGAAAACTTCACTTCGCTTAAAAAAGAAAAAAAGAAAATTCTTTTTACGTATTCAAATTTGGCAGAAAGTCTTATGGCAGGTGTTTACTATATTCAACGTTAATGAAGTATGGAATATGCAAGAAAATTTTTTTCCCTCCGTCAAACTAAGAATAACGTATTAGCTAACTTTAGTTGGGCAGAATTTATGTAATTAAACTTAGCTTAATCTAAAACAACAACTTTCTTTCTTAAAACTAAATTTAAACAAAGCTCTCCTTTTTAAAACTTGTTTCTGCTAATTTGTGAGGCTTAAATTTTTGAATGTGAAACAGAGACCGTTAGACCTTTTTAGGTTTTTTGACCTGTAAAGGTGTTTTACTGATTTCATTTTATTCATATGAAAAAACTTGTTCGTGTGTGTATGTGTACACTACTCCCCCCCCCAAAAAAAAGGGACAGTTCAATATCTTCCGTTTTACTGGGCCGATTGACAAAATTCAACTTGCGTTTTTCATGTCTCGAAAGCGCGACTTAGGATATGTATAAGATTTATATATAGCACTGTTCTAATGTAGGTTTTTTGAAATGACGTCCCAATATTTTTCCATGTTTCCATTCTACGACTGAAATTATGGCAAACAGCCAAGTTTTGTAAAAATCGCACGGGTAGTTTTTAAAAAAATTAGCTCTCAAAATTTTAGCTTCTCCGTGTTAATTGAATTTGGTATATATTTATTAATCTCTTTTTAATTAAACTTTATAGAGATATTGGGTTTTTTACATGAAAAATGAGCAATGCCCTCGCCGGGACTCGAACCATGAACCTCTCGAATACGCGTCGAGCGTGCTCACCACTACATCACGAAAGCATGCATGCTAAGAAGGCGGGTGAAATACGTTATATACTCCCCCTTTTTAAAGGGCGACTGGGGATTAGGGGACCCAGTCGCCAAATTCTGGTGGTGGAGAGTCATCATCCACCATCTTTTTTTGTTCGGGTGCCATTTGTAGAGACAGTAGGCTTCTTTTGTAACAGGAGACATGAAAAATGAGCAATGCCCTCGCCGGGACTCGAAAGACGGACCTCTCGAATACGCGTCGAGCTTGCTGACCTCTGCACCACGAAGACAGCATGCATGCTAAGAAAGCGGGAGAAATGCCTTATAACTTATTTGATTCTTCCTTTCAGGTTTCGAAATTTAGGTTCATTCCTAATAAAATTCGCCCATATTTTATGATTTATTTTTAAAATTTGTATTGTTAAATCATTTTTATAAATTTTTCGAAAAAGTTTGAATTTTTTTCGAAAAATTCCTAGCCAAAAATGACAAACTTTATAGTATTTAGGCATACTTTGAGTCGTAGAATCGAAATATGGGGAAAAAAATTTGGTATGCGGTTTCAGAAAAAGTCCGATTTTGTGTCAAAATACCTATGTTAGAGCAATGCTGTATATAACTCTAATACATATCTTAAGGCGCTTTCGAGACATAGAAAACACAATTTGAATTTCGTCAATTGGCCCAGTAGAACAGTCCCCCCTTTTTTTTGCTCAGTGTGCGTGTGTTTTATTTACATTGGCATAATCTTTCATCTATCTTTCAGATTCTGTCAGTACTTTAATTATCATAACAAAGTGATTACTTATTATCATAACAAAGTGAAACATTTAACACTTATATGTATTTTTGCGTTAAAAATGCCTATATTATATATAGTCTATACTTTTCCGTATGTCACATTATGATGCGCTACCAAAAGCATTAATGAACCACGCGGCATGGCAGTTTGCTATTGCCAACATTCGATTATATTATTTGGATTGTGGCAAAACTCTCGAGGGCTATCGACGTAAGGACAGGAAATCTTTTTAGGAATTTACTCAAATTCATGTTCCATATAGCGAAAACTGCCAGCTAGCTAACCTTTTAACTGTAACGCAGTGGATGATAAAACTATTCTGTTGAAAGTAATATAGCTCTTGAAAATTCTGTCACAGTTTATATACTCTTAGTTTAAAAACACTTTATTTGGTGCAAGACGGAGATGCGTTTATCTCATATAGAAGGAATTTTTATGATTGAGCGTATTACTTCGCAACGCATTCTTACAGAAAAGTTGTTATGAACCTAACAGGACGGTGATTTTTCTCTTGGCAATAACTGGAACCGCTTATTATGAGAAATGAAATGACCGTTCGTCTCTTCTGTATTTGGACCGAATCGGCAAAGACAGGGTTAAAAATGTTGCGATCATCAACACGAGAATGTTAGAAAAGTGGCAAAGCAGTCGAATTTGTGAGTTGCGAAGTAATGCTCAATCGTAAAATTTCCTTCTGCTTGAAAGAAACTGACTCCCTTCTTCCAGCAAACGAACGGCTTTCAAAGCTAACAGAATAAGCTGATATTTCAAATGATAGTTTAGGAGTAACAGTCCGGTCTATTTAGGCTTATATACAACAATTGTATTACTTACAGTTCTACAACTGTAAGTAATACAATTTCCAAATACAAGTTTAGTACTATGGCAGCATAAGCTCTCACACACCATTCCCCCCTGACGAATAGGGATACGTATTTACGGTAGACACCTTTGTTTTGCGCTGATGGTTTGGAATAAAAAACTTTCAACCGTTCTGCATTAAATAGCTTTCCTTAGGCAGGTTCCGATTTATCCGTCCATGGGTCATCGAAATTGATTATATTCGGTTGCTGTCTGTAATGTATTTTTTGCTCATATGGGACGTTCGTGGCATATCCGAAATATTCTGTGACACCTGGAGAAGGTATTGGTAAATAAAGCGTAAATAAAACGTAAAAAAATCGTGAAAATTTCAGACTTTTACGGGCAAAATGATGGAAAGCCACAACTCGCCCACTTTATTTGCTTAGATAATCTTCGTAGATGACGCCAACAACAAAAACTTGTGAACTGCAGTTTTGTGAACTTTAGTGTCAAGCGTCTTTGTGTGTGTGGAATTCAAAAATCGCGCATACGACATAAATCTGGCAACATGAAGACAGGCAGAATCTCAGCTATCAGCTTGAAAGGAGTGCCCATTGTGAATAACTACTTCCGTTAAGACCTTTCTCCCAGGCCACTTCAACAAAACTTTTCGTAGGCCTGCCTAATCGTGCACTTTGTAGGTGGGGTGGATGAGGTTAAAAATTAAAATAAAAAAACAATCGGACAAAAAGGTGGTTCCGGCTGAGTCACCGGGTGGAGAGTGGGTCACGTGAGGTGCTGCCACATGACGTCAATGCCACTTGTTACGCTAGCCGTCCTCAGACATTGTTTTTCGGGTGGTTGAAGCATGAGGATCAGGTAGTGAAAAGGAACGACGCGCTAAGGTTTTTCGAACGAAGAGTGAATTTACGCTTGGAATATTAGCCATTTCAGTGATGAGTCATCGGATGAAAGACTACAGACTGTGTATCTACAGGCCACGAAAATTTTTCAGCATTTGAATGGCTGTTTCACCGTGGCTATCAAAGTGCTGATAATTCTGTTTAATTTTTTTATCAAGTCTGAAGATCAGAACGAAAGTATTATAAACCCCGCGTGACAAAATGCTTTTTATGTTTTATATTATACGCGTGCGCTACTTATCGGCGTAATAAAAAGAAACTGTTTAGATACAATCTGTGATTCATTTTAAAGTAACGAAGCCTTCGTAAGAAGACGTTGAAGTTGAAGTTTATACTCTTAGCTTAAAAAACAGTTTGCTTATTGCAAAACAGAGATGCGTTTTTCTCGGGTAGAAATTATTTTTATCCTTTACTATTACTTCGTAAGTAACGAAAATCCTCGAAGCGTTTAAAGACATCTTTTTTCATCTTGGAACGTACTGTGAATTCAGGCTGATATCCATGGTTAATCCGAGAGCCGTTAAATAAACGCAAAAAAGACGAATAACGGTTTACGAAAAAATACTGTTTATAGTTTAACAATTCGCAGTCCGGGTTCTCTGTATCTAGTTAAGTAATAATTACTTCATTAGTTTAAAACAGGGTTTTCCAGCGGGGTCGCTGTTGACCACCTGGTGTCGATGAAATATTAAAGGGGCCCAACGATGGTCAAGAAATCGACTGGAGGGTCGACAACTGAATGTACACGAACATCTGACTGTTATAATCGAGATTTCGTTGATTACAAAAAAAATATTAATAAAATTGACAATTAATTTTTTAATAAAAATAATTAAATGTAAGGAAGGACTATTAAGAATCCTGCGCCGAGGCTGCAATGATTTAATTAAACATAATTAAAGGGGAATACTCCTATTAAAATTCTATTATTTAAAATTAAATTAAGAGAAATACAATTTGAAGTTTAAATTCCAATTTACAACTTCGCTATTTTTAAAGTAATTTATTTATTTATTTATTTATTTTAAGTATAAAATTGCAAAAGTCAAATTGGTTTAAAAAATTACTTCACTAGCAATGGCCAATCGTAGTGGATATGCATAAAATTGTGATAAAAATTTTGTTAATTATAATTAAAAATGAACATCTGGTAGCATAGTGAAGTAATACGGACTCTTCAGGGGGAATTAACTTATTTCACACTCTCCTCAATCGTTCAAACGTCGTATTTCGCCCATACTATGCATATGCAAATCGAAAGTAGAAATGAAATTAAATGTAATTCCAAAATAGTTATTCCCCCCCCGTTTTTCGAACATACACAAGAGGAGACATATTTCATTATTTTTGTAAGAATTTTCCAACAGTATGACATTCTTCAGTCCAACGTTAATGCAGCTTCTTGTGATGACACCGAGGATTTTCAACGTTATCTCAAAAATAAGATGACTCACATTTGGTCTACCCCGTTGTTTTTTGCGCATGCAGTGTATTCCGAATATTATGAAATATATTCAGAATGAAACTGCTGATTTTTAAATCTATTCATCAATGCAGTAAGTATTATCAAAGCAGAAATTTTGAATGACCGTCTTTCTGCGTAACTGTGACTACAATGACGGAAGTTGATGCAATATTGTTACGAAATGTCCAGGCGCGGTTAGATAGCTTCCCCGCAAAGCAGGTTTAGGGTTGCCATAAAATGGCAAAGGAAGGCAGATTTGGTGAGAAATCGCCCATTTGGCGACATATGGCCACAAAATTGGCGGTATGTTATAGACGCATGGAGAACCTTCTAGAACGAATTCTTCCTGGTTTAGCCCAGAACGTGGTGAATCTTCGGATTATGGTAACTTCGCGATTTTTTGGCGACCAACCCTGCTACAGCATTTTTTTTTGGACGCCATTTTGTTTTCACAAAGTAAAGGCATGTTTTTATTATTACTATTATTTTTTTTAACTCAACATTTCTTTCAACAATCTGCTAGCCGAATTACGCTTATGCTGGAATTTTTGTGGAACAAAAGTGCTTAATCATGATGAAGATTGGGTGCGAAATTGTTTCTAAGTGCTTATTAGCTAAAATTACGATCGGAATTTTCCGGAAAGTAGTGGAACAAAACGGAAATTTGTTTTTACAGGGCAAATTTATATATGAAACATGTAAATAATTTTTCTCATAAATTAGAAACATTTGCACGAAAGTGCAGGAAAATTTTGTGATCTGTGATTGGAACTGTGTACTTCTCAGATTATTGCTAAAGTCTTAGCTAGTAATTTTTATCGCCTTACTAAAATGTCGCCAAACTACCAGTTACCATATTCCAAAGATTAGGCCAGAACGTTCTCGAACACAAGCCAAAAGCTATATAAACCCTGCTGGTACGCGGAGAGGGAGTCAGTTGGGTCAACGCGTAGTCTAGTGGCGTCGAGTGCATCGAGCGAGTCTCTTAGTGTGTCGCGAGGCACTGCGTCGTCGAGTTTTATCTTAGAGTGTGTTGAGCTTCGGGAACGACTGAACCGAGTCGGGAGCTGTACTCTAGCGTATCGTCGAGTGCATCGCGAGTTCTAGCGTGGAGAGTCTCGAGAGTACGTGGAGTTCCGAGAACGACCGAGCGGAGTCGGGAACTTTACTCTGGTGCTTTGTTATGAAGCTGTCTTCACCGTTATAGCCCGATAGTCTGAAGGCTGTGTCGCTGATTGTTCCAGCTTGCTTATAGTAGTAGTTCGACGACTGTAAAAGTGTTTTTGGAGCTGTCTTGAAAAATACTAGCCAATAAAGTGTGTTTCGATACTTCATCGAGCTTCGTTGCTGTTCACTCCAAATTCGCAAACCCTTGAAGAGAAAAACGTAACAATATGCTTTACAAGGCAGTGCGCTGGCTTTCCAAGGGTATCTTGCAAACAGTTACCCAAAATGTGCAATAATACTTTAAACGCAGCTATTATATTAAATAAAATCGAACTTTTAGGCAATTAGAATCCGTGCTTTTGTTTCTGAAAATTTGTTTATGCTTGTAAAATCTCTACATATAATAAAAGGAAGAGTCTGTCTGTCTGTGTGTGTGTCTTTCGTTCGTGCTGCGCGTAAGCTAATAGACACAGGGCTACGAAATTTGGTACATAGGTGTGCCACAAGAGCCAGTGCTCCTCCAAGCGATTTTTCAAAATTCGAATAATTTTATTTTATTTATTTATATATTTTTTTTAATTTTGTGTTTTTTGATGAAATCGCATCAGACATAATGAGCATGCCCGCAACAATGGCATGCAGCCATTGTTGCTGATATATCACTGCTGCCACTCGGAGAAATGAGGGCGAAAATTAGCGTTTTAAGAGTTTTCAATTAATATATTTTTTTTTTTTTAAGTCCAAAGTGGCTTTGTCTCTTTGTCTCTGAAGGACTATTATTGTTTTCGTTTTGCGATTTTGCGTCGGTTCACTCTGAATGCCCGTTTCACGTTTCAGATTTTTGCCACTAAACATTATCGCCCTGTATTATATTCAAATAAATTAAATAATGAAGAAAGGGCATAAATGTATGTATGTTTCTCGCATTGTGATAAAATGACGGTACCTAGAGCCATCCAATTTTGAATGTCGTAATGCTACTGCGAATATAGGCATCTGGAAGCCCAAATTTGAAATTTTGAATTTGTTTTATTAATGATTTCATATTTTGTAAAACTTTAACGATTTTTTTATTAACAAACTGAAGGATTTCAAAATGGGCAGGCAACGTTGTACAGAAAAAACATTTTTATCTCCAGGGCGTGAGACTGTGTATCGGAAATTCTAAAGATTTGCTCAGTTAAAAATTATTTTACGATATTCCTCTTGAACTGAATTTTATGGTTTAAATGCGAAGAACATGATGTTTAGTAAAATAAATAAATAAAAAAAAATCTGAAATGTTTCAGATTTTAAATTACGTCCAAAGGGACGTTTATTTAACATTCTGTGTGTTACCTTTATTTGTTAAATACCATGTTCTTCGCACTTAAACCATAAAATTCAGTTCAACAGCAATATCGCAAAATAATTTTAAATTGAGCATATCTTTAGAAATTTCGGTACACGCTCTCACGCGCTGGAGATAAAAATGTTTTTCTGTACAACGTTGGTATTGCTGGCTTTGAAATCTTTGTGTTTGTTAATGAAAAATTCGTTAAAGTT
>KK120106.1:336539-372350 GCA_000611955.2 Stegodyphus mimosarum
AACATGCATACATTTATGCAGATTTTTCATTTTTTAAACTTTAATGCAGAGCGATAACATTTAGTGGCAACAATTTGAAAAGTGAATCGGGCATTCAGAGTGAATCAACGCAAAATCGCAAAACGAAAGTAATAGTCCTTCGGGACTAAATCCCTTTGGACTAATAAAGGTGATACACAAAAACACATGTTAAAAAACCACCCCTTTGGACGCAAATTTAAAATTTGAAAACTTTCAGATTTTCTTTTATTAATTTTTTTTTCTCCGTACGGTGTTGCCATTGCTCGTTTTGAAATCGTTCAGTTTGCTAATAAAAAATTCCTTAAAGTTTTACAAAATATGAAATAGATAATCAAACAAATTCCAAGTTCGGGCTTCCAGGTACCCATGTTCGAGTGGTTCAAATAATATTCAAAATTTGATGTGAGAAACACGCATACATTCATGCGGATTCTTCATTATTTAATTTCTTTAAATATAATGCAGGGCTCTAATATTTGGTGGCAACAGTTTGAAAAGTGAAACGCCGTTTATGGTGACTGACCCAACGCAAAATGCCAAAACGAAATGAATAACCTTTTTGGGCAAAGTGCCCCTTTGGGTTATAAGTATTAAAATGTAAGTCGAATAAACCGTTTTACTTTTGTTCATATTTTTAGTATAATTGTTATCAGATAAATTATTTATGTGCAATTACTTTCAAGATTTTGCTTTATGCTGTATATTATGGATAGAAAGAGGTCGATGATGAAAATTATTTTACTAAAATTTGCCGATGTCGGGAAAGGGTTCGGTATCCGTGGTTTAACTAGTTCAGGTAAATAGTATTTTGGTAAATTTATGCGGAAAATTCTCAAATTGTTCTTGTACTACGACGACATTAACCTCTTTTTTTAAGTTAAATGTTCACGATACTCCAATACTCAAACTTTCAGCGTGATTGTCAACTATTTTTTTGGTCGGGGCACACAAAGAAAAAGATGAGCTTAAAAGTTGTTTATTTACCTGTAATACACTGTCTAAAATAGTTTGATAATAGTTTTGAATGTAAAGTAAAATAATATGTGCTACAAAAACAACAGTACGTTTAAGGGATTAATTACAAGTTAATAATAAGAATACTTTTAATGAGAAATTTGAGCTTTATTTTTTATTTATTTGTTTATTTTGATAATTTCATTTATATTTGGTCGTAAAAATGGCAATGCTACGCTTAACCGTCTTCTGAATTTAAACAGTCTCTATATTTTATTCGCTCTTATGTTGGTTAATACTGAAAATCCGATTCAAGTGCAGAAGTATTCGTTATCACAAATGGATTACGAACCCCATTCATTTTTTTTATATCCAAATTTGGGAAATAATGAACAATTATCTCCGCTAATGTTGTCAAATAGTCAATAACAATTTTATGAATAATTTTATTAAAATCTTTTGGGACTGACTCAGACTTTTCCAAATTGCCTTCTCCGGCTTTATTCTTCCATAAAGTTGTTTGTTTTTGGAATCCTACCACCTTTATGTGTTGAATTTAATACGTTTTCTTTCGGTCCTTGCCTATTTGAATTTATGTTACTAAAAATAACAAAAATGTCTGATAAGTAAGCTACTCCTGCGTCTGCACCAATCAGAACTTCTTAATTTAAATTATGTACTAAACGTGCACGAAAATGCTTCGAAATGCGCTCTCCTCCAGAGCACCGAAATCGGCTTGGATAAAACAATTTGCGCGCTTCTTAATGTCTTAAAAACAGAATTTCGCCAATTCTCATGTGTACCGTATTAAACCCATTATAGTTTTACTATATACATTTCTAAAATTTGGCGGCACAGTGGTTGAGAATCACTTGAGTTACCAGTTAACGAACGTTCGTGGTTACAAGTCGATGACGCCTTTTCGGAGCCTCCCGCGGTGTGTGGAGTCGTTGCGCAACGCATTAAAGGAATCCCCCGCCATCCACGAGTTGAACTTCGCCTCAACTGGTGTTTAGCGGGCCCCCGTTTTGCTTGACCTTGGCTGTTTCGTCGCTACCTGCGGCGTACGTTGACCCCCTCTGTTGCAAGGTGAACACTCCAGGCAGACAGACGTATTTGCCTTTCGTGACACAGTGCCGCCCGCAGGAACGGGGGAAGGGGAGGCCTTGCGTAAAAGTGGGTGCCAGGCGCATCGTAGAATGTCGAGGAAGGAGGCCCTCAACTGGAGAGAGAAGACATCACCTGGAGGAATGTCTCATCGAGGTATTTTATTGGAAGACTGATGCCGGAACGGAATATCTACAGTGGAAATTCATTTGCGTGAGAACGTGCAGTCAATCTATCGTGAGAATGTGTTCGGTTTATTTATAAAATGCGTAACAGATGAAGGTGACTTCCTCTGTTGAGGAGATCTGTTGCCAAAAATGAAAACATAATACTGCATAGTTCGGTTCAGTGAAATGACGGGGTAATTTGTGTGATACCGTTTATAGCGGATAATTCTAGCGCATCTTAGTTGCGTTTTGTAACTGGCAATACTGAGATACGGTTATACACTATGCATATATTATATGGCAATACTGAGATACGTGTAAGATAAATAATATGTAAGACAAAATTCTAACTTTAATTTGATATAATCTCGTAAGTTATAAGGTATTTTCTGTCTCCTTTCCGCGTGCCTTCTAAATGTCGTTGGAAGCATACTCGACGTGTATTCGAGAAGGCCAGGGTTAGAATCCATGCGGCATATAAGCATTCTGTACCCCGCCACGCGCATAGAGAAACATCCGTACTTGTAATTGGACATACTTTCAGATGACATCATTTTCTCTTGGCGTAATGGCGTTTAGATGGGATTCTTACGGTTTTTGTTTTCAGTGGATGACGCGCATGAGTGACGCGGAAGCAAGAAAGTTATCGATTGTTTTCTTTGAAACGAAAAACTTTAACTGCAGCGTTCCGCAGATGGCTTCTTGTTTCATGGAATAATAAAAATCTTTCAAAGATGCTGTTAAATATCAGAAGCAGTCATAAGCGCTTAGATTATAAAAATAGCTGAGTTCATTGAATTTAGTGCAAAAATCAAAACACGACGATCTCCATCCAACTGTAAAGGCAGTCCCGCGAGGGCACTGTACATCATTCACATCTCCTGCTATAACAAAATAAGCCTGAAAACTTTCAGATTTTATACTACACCCAAAGCGGCGTTTTTATAACGTTTTGGGTGTTAGCTATATTTATTAATAATATTGACGGAAACTGCTATATTTACATTATTTTCGTAATTTGAAGTATCTTTTCAAAACAGTACCATTTCTTAAAAATGATCCGTTACACGCTTGCCTTTAAATAAATAAATTAAAAAAAAAAAAAAGATTTCTGTTTTCCATGGCATACCTTCAAAACCGTTTTCTTGCATAAATGTGCCCACATGTTTGTGAAAATCAGTTCTGAAGCTGAGGCTTCCGGATGGTATAGTAGTTAGGAGAGCCTACTGTGATATCGAAGAGCCCGGGTTCGAATCCCGGAGAGGCAGAGATGTTTTGTAAATGCATAGTGTCTGTGAGGCATAGAAGCATTCTAAATATGCGGCAAGCCGAAAGTTCTCTCGAGAGGCTAGTGGTAGGGGAAGAGAAGTGGGAAACCCTCCCCTACCCGGGGTGCTGTCCTTCAAAATTGGGGGCGGAACTGAGTCATGTCGTACTGTCACCTGATGGTGCTCAAGGCTCTTACCAACGACAACCGCAGTCACCCTCCTTGCCGCGATGAATTTCGTGAGCTTGTTCCGATGTCACTGTCAGAAGTGAGTAACACACACACACACAAATTGCTTGAGAGGATGCAAATGATGTAAGAACTTGCTCAATAATATCCATAATTATTAAATGACGACGATTGTGGAGTGGTTCAAAAATGGAACAAGAAACAGGTGTCAATCAAAACCATACCCTTCACTCAGATCCCTACTAAATGCTCTGATGTGTTCCCCCCCCCGCACGGATTTTTGCGCATTTGGACTTGTATAAAGCGAATTATCCAAACGTCGACCTACCGTCTTTGGTCTTTGGAAAGTCTTTTAAGAGGAATGGATTGAAGTACCTTTTTTAATACTGAAAGGCTTTAGTGTTTTGGAAATTACGTTGCAGAAAGATAATGAACAATAAGGGTTATCAAATGAAACGTTTTAAACACAAAAGTATTAGGTGAAATATTTCTGTAAATACGGTGAAAATTGTGCGAAAAATGCGCGACAGCATCTGTATAGAAATCTATTCGAAATCTGCGTGATCAAAGATTGCCTTTTTTGCGTAACTTTTATATACAGAACTAGCGGAAGTACCCGATGCCAGTTAAGTTAGATTGAGAGTAATGTATTTAACAACAGAGAGAACGATACCGCTGTAATCCTTCTCTAATAACGATGAAAAAATTTTTATAGAAAAATGAACTAATTCTCTCTCATTATATCGGCAACAATGGCAGGCAGCTTTTAATGATTTTCGGCTTTCTAATCAAATGATCGTAAAAACTCCAGTTCCATCCAATATTTCATCTGTATTCAATTTTAGTCGATTAAATGTGGCAAAAAATTGATCGTAATTGACCAGAAATCAATATCGCGAACAAACGAGTAACAATAAAACATTACTCAAAAATATATTCCATTAAAAATTGAAATTTTTTAGAAAATTGGGAAAAGCAGAAGTTGCAAGAAAAATGGGAAGGTACATTATGAACAAAATGGCAATATTTCATTGAGAGTCGCATTGCAGTTTCTTCAGGGGAAAAGTACTCTGCCACTTCTATTGAAATATCACCTTCACGCCTTTCAACTAACGACCAATTGAGACACTTTGGGCAAGGAGCCCCCATTTTATGATGTTTTCCTAATTGTTTAATAGAACTAATAGTATTTCAGAAATTTACTGTAAATTACTATTAACGTTTTATGGTTTCATTCCTTCTCGAATACTATTTTAAATCTAAATTTCTTTACGTTAAAAAAAAGAAATTTTTTTTAGAGGTCATGAGGCGTTTTAACAGTATTTGTTGCCTCGTTTCATATACGTATTACTATTTAAAAAATTTTTTTCCAATTTAGTTGTATGTTACTTTTCTTCCACGCGTAGGGAAAAGGAGCGCCCAATTGAGACGATTTCGATTAACATTAAATGATTTAATATATTTCATTTCATTAAATTATTTTACGCGTTTTTTGTATCAATTGGTCGTTAGTTGAAACGCGTGGAGGTGATATTTCAACAGAAGTGGCAGAGTACTTTTCCCCTGAAGAAACTGCAATGCGACTCTCAATGAAATATTGCCATTTTGTTCATAATGTACCTTCCCATTTTTCTTGCAACTTCTGCTTTTCCCAATTTTCTAAAAAATTTCAATTTTTAATGGCATATATTTTTGAGTAATGTTTTATTGTTAATAATGAAGTTTTAATTATGTTTGATATGTAACCTTTGGCACTACCGTGCTTTTACGAATAGGATTCAGTGGGTTTCGGGTGTGCTATAGCTTCTGCATTCTTACTTGTTAATTATAGTATAATAAAATTGGCAGCTAGATGCGCAGTTTTTAAAACCTTGAAATACTATCGTTCAAGTATTAACTTCCTAAATATATATATATAGAATATATTATATATATATATAGAATATATATATATATATAGAGAGAGAGAGAGAGAGAGAGAGAATTTGTAAAACTTCGAAATTTTTCATTAACAAACTTCACGATTTGAATAGCGGCCAGTAGCAACACTTTCCGAAATAAATATTTTTATATCCAACTCGCCAGAGTGTTGCCACTCGGAAAAATAACTACGGAAATTAGCGCTTTCAGAGTTTTTAGTTAATATTTCGGCTGATTAAAGTCGTACGAATATTGGAATAGTCTAAATGGCTTTCCACGAATTTTTGGAATCGAGAATAATGTATTTAATGTTTGGGAATGCTATTTTTATTTTATTGTAAAACTCAGAAATTTTTTATTAACAAATTCTAGGATTTGAAAGCGAGCAGTGGCAACAACTTTGGAAATCAAGCAGATTTTCATCTCTGGCTTGCGAGACTGTTGCCACTCGAAAAAATGAGCGCGAAAATGATCGTTTTTCCGAGTTTTTAATTAATATCTCTGATCTTAGCTATTTTTTTTAGAAAAAAGTGGACGTAGATATTTTCCAGGACCCAGAAAAGAAGTGTAGAAAGTTTGGTGACGATAGCTATAGTAGTGACTGAGTTATTAGAGAACAAACCAACAGGCTTTCTTCTTCATATATATAGATTTAGAAAAACATTGAAGTCTGTGCTTTGTGTACATTCTTTCGCCGCAAAAAGCTCATTCCACAGCACTATTAGTGACGACAGCGTTAAATTATTATTTATTCACATCTTGCTGTGTATATTTTCTAAAGTATATTTTCGTTTTGGCATTACTACACTCCAAAGAGGAAGGAAGAAAGGACTCATTCATTTATTTCTGAAAGTAAACTTATAAAAGAGAGTGAAATAGATTTTCTTTTTCACTTTTTCTTCTTTTTGCGTTACCCTGAATTTATTTCGAGATGCTATTATTTTAAATCTACTTCATTTCCTTCCAGTGATTTGTTTTCTCTGTTTACGTGGATGCCGACGACAACTCTTCATTGTGTCTTGTCTTTTACACTCACAGCAAAACGGAGACGAAAGAATGCGACACAAAATGCAAATTATTTTCGAAAAGGGCCGAGATCTTTCTTCTCCTCTTCCTTCCCCCCGTAAGCCGCCCTCCCCCTTTTTTTTATATAAAAGCTTGATGTAAGAATAAAGTCTCCAAACTGAATTTTATTCAACTTTTTCACCAGGACGTCGAAAACAGAATGCCAAAATGGCGTGCGAAAATTGCCCGACGAAAAGAATATTCTTCGAGTATATTTTATGCGCTGCCATATTTTTCGTGTGAAAATAAGAGACGTTTCGTACCACATTCATCCTCCAGAAAGGGCTGTCTTCTTAATGGAACAATTTTCCACCTACTTTGAAGTGGGACTGAATTTAAAATTCACAGGGAATATGATTTGTGGGTCATCTTAAGCACTTGGAATTCAAGGGTTACCAGATATTCGGTTTTTAGAAGACATGCTCTTCTTTATTAATATGCTTCAGTCTTCCAGAAACGTAAAGAAATAATTTTCCAAACCGTTTTTTCAAAGATAATTGTCTTTTATTAAAGTACATGGACAGTTAGATCCATTGATGATCGTGTTAGTATTTTGATTAAATTAATAATAATAATTAAAAAAAATTAAAAAATCCAAAAGCTTTAAGATTTTACATTACGCCCAAAGGAGCGTTTTTTAAACTTTTTGTGGATTGCTTTTATTTATTAAATATTATGATCTTCGTACTTAAACCATAAAACTCCATTCAACAGCAGTATCGCTAAATAATTTTAAAATCAGCGTATATTTAGAATTTCCGATATACAGTCTCGGGCACTGGAGATGAAAACGCTTTTTTTCCCGAACAGTGTTGCCATTCCTCGCCTTGAAATCGTTGAGCTCCTTAACTAAAAATTCTTTAATAGCTGACAAAATGTGAAATAGGTAATAAAATAAATTCCAAATTAGGGCTTCCAGGTGCCCATATCCGATGGAGAAAAGCGTTATTCAAAATTTGATGGTCCTAAGTACCGTGGTTTTATCACAATGCGAGAAACATACATACTGCTGTGAAAAATTCGGTGGTTGCGCCTGTATGTAAGCTTTCCGGCATAGCACTAGGGTTGCCATAAAATAGTGTATGGTAGGGTTGCCAGATTGGCGACTTTATCGCCCATTTGGCGACCAAATAGGCGATATCCCATGGTCCAATCGGGAAGCTTCTAGAATAACTTCCTGTCGAGATATTTCTCGAAACGTGTGGAACTTAAAGAAAAGCTATATAAACCCTTGCGTTTCTGAGGGCAGTTAATTGTGAAGTAGTGTGAGCGTTGTGATGAGAATAGCTGTTTACTGTGAGAGCTAAGCTACGCGAGAGTTTTGTGAACGGAAAGCGATCGAGATAGTGCTTTGCCGTGAAGCTATCTTTACAGTATAGCTTGACAGTGTATTGGTGATTGTTCCACGGTGTTTATTATAAGTTTAGTATTGCCGTGAAGCTACCTTTACAGTTACAGCCTGAAGCTGTGTTGCTGCTTGTTTCAGCGTATTTATTGTAGATTTTCGACGCTTTTAAAGGTAAGTTTGGAACTGTGCTGTAAATAGTGATTCCTGTAAATAAATTGTGCTTTTTATTGTTCTGCATCGTATTTTCATCGGATACTCTCAAATCCACGAACCCGTAAAACGCAAAACAATACATTCATGCAGATTCCTCATTATTTAATTTCTTTAAATATAAATACAGGGCTGCAATATTTGGTGGCAACAGTATCAAAGTGAATCAACGCGAAATGCCAAAACGAAATTAATAGCCCTTCCGTGCTAATGCCGTCTGTCTATCGAAGGAGTTCTGAAAACAGTCTTTCGTATCGTTTATTAAGGTATCCTAAAATAATGTGCGCGTACGCTTTGAATGTTTGTTAAGATGTGGTTTATCTTCAAAATTTAAAACAGTCTGCATAACTTTATCAGTGTTTATTTTTACATGTACTTTTTGTCTACGAAAAGAAAGGGTCTCGCCACAGTGTCTGGCGGGTGGCGGTCGCTATAGCAACAGAGCTAGTATATTTCAAATAGGGGCGAACCAAAGGTCACCAATTTATTTTTAAATGGGCCAGGATGACAAACTGAAAAGTAAATCTTCAAGACACCCCTACGGAAAATGGATCAAGGCTCGTTTCTACGGCAGCAGACAGCTGCAGACTAACTGGCGAGAGCTTTTCTTATGATAGACAGACTGTAACTTCTCATTGCTTTATACAGTATTTCTAAGAAATTATGCAACCTTTGCGCATTTTGTTGTGTAATATTTGCAAAATTCAACTTATTTCAATTCCTGATGGATTCAATGAAGTGTTAAAATAATCAACACAAGTCACAGGTTTTTTAATGGTTATGAAACTAAAATATTTCAGCCTCAAACAAAACTTTTATAATATTTCGCGTTTTCTCGCTTTGCAGAGCGACACATTTGCTATTTTAAGTATGTTTTGAATACATTTAGGTAAGAAACATGCCAACAAAATAACGTCAGCAAGGAACGTGACACTACGGGAAAGGGCAGACGTGAAAGGAACTTAACTGGTGTTTTGCTTTTGGACAGCAAACATCAGCGATAGACTTCATCGACACTTATTGAGGAATCTATGGTAAACTGCAAGAAAATAAAATTCTTGTAAGGAGATACTTTCCTTTTCCTGTAAACAAAGTAATTAACTCTCAAGTAAAGGAAGTGAAGAATTTCAAAATGACTTAAGACAACATACCACAACCGTGCCATGGCAAACACTTTTTACGAACACCAAAAAACATTTAAATTGTTGTTTATAGTTATATGTGATAACGCAATATTTAAATAACCTTAGCCGAACAATTCTAAGATATTAGTTATCACTAAATGCTCAACTGATGTTTACAGTGGAACTGCGAAGAAGTGTCAGGACTTCCTTGAAAGTCGATAATTCAGAAGTTTTAAAAGCATTCGCCCTCAAGTGTGCAGGTCGTATTCTAATTGAGGGTGCAGTTCAATTAAATTGAATGTGTAGGACTGAACGTTGAGCTGAAGACGAAGGTCTTTATTCTTACAGAACGGGGCATGTTGCCAAGGCCTCCAACAACAAATCATAGAAGACTTTCGTACAAAAAATACGCATGGTTTCACACTTCCCCAACTATGACTCATCTTGGAGACAAAAAGGGGAATACGTCTTCCTACCCCAAATCTCGATTAAATCGGATGGAAAAGCAATCATCTCCAACCCCCTACTAAGTAAAAGATTGCTCTTAATCTCCGTCTGGACGACGCGATTAAGTCCGCGAGCTTCTAGATTATTCCCCCAACTTATTACACCGGAGAGGGGAAAACCATCAATAGATGGATGGTAGTGTTTGTTGTGAGAGTAATTCCACACCATAATGTCTTGTTTATTGTAGGTATTAAAAGAGTCTCCCGTTGGTAGGTCGTGAACCAGTGCGAACACGTATCATCCATAACTTCTTTCTTCGACACATACGATCCACTGCTTCCTTCGTGGTATTTTCTTTCTGAAGAATTTTTTTAATCTTGTGATATTCTTGACGTGCGTTTAAAATAAAGGAATTTTGCGGTTTATTGATGTTCTTGAAATAAAAATATGCTGCTCTTTCGAGTTTGGAAATTATAGAGATAAAGAACGTTATTAAAGTATAATAGGTTGAAGAGTTAGTGACAAATGATACGTATGCAGCTGAATATGATAATTGCAAATGTCTTGTATTTATTTTGGTAGTAGTATACATATGTTTGTAATAGTAATTACCATGTGAAAAGCCGCTTTTTAGACTAACAATGTTCTTGTCTTGAATAAAACAAACTGCTAGGTTAGATTAATGTTGGTTGTATAAAAATTCTGTGGATTTTTCTGTAAAACTGACATTAATATGAAGTTCAGCTCAGTTAAAATCTCAACCTATCTATCTCAGAATGTAGTTAAATTAACAAAAAGTAATACACTGTAATAAAAAAATATCGGAAATATTTCATTAGAACGCAAGATTTCAATTTTTACTTCCTTGTACGAAGTAAAAAGGAAGTATTATAATATCGAAAAATTTTGGGTATCATATTTCAACGAAAATATCCATTTTGACCTCTGTCGAATGCCATTTAAAGAGGTTTTTGCGTGATATCCGTACGTAAGGACAGAATAAAGGACTCTTTTTCCTCCAAAAAATTATAAAACTGATTTAAAATGGATTCTGAAGAGATTTTTTCGTGGCGTCTGTGCGAACGTACATACGTACGTATGTATCTCATATAATTCAAAAACGAGTAGACTCAGAACGTTGAACTTTTCTATATGGGACTGTTATAACATGTAAATGTGCACCTCCTATTTTGGTTGCAATCGGCCTCACCAAAAGTATATAAATATATGTATACTCTATTACTGGATTCAGTGATCTCTTTCTTTGTTGTTATATGTTGGTAAATTGCGCACTTTTTGCTTTAAAAATGATGGAATTACGTTGTTCCTATCTTCCGGTTAAAGTTTTTATGCCTTTAGTCAACCTGCATAGTATAATTGCAGAATAATGAGCAATTTAAAAGTTTTTTAAGTGCGGATAAGCCTAATTATTTTGGCTATAGCGGCAATATTTGTTTACATTTGAAACGTAGCGGAATAGTGGATTTGTTGCCAATCTAGAGAAACTAACCTTCGCAACAAAAAAGGTAACGCCGCCTTTTACAAGTATTATTGCGAATTAAATCATGTTTAATCCATTCTGGAATTTATTCGCGGAATGAAATGTTTGAGATTTACTCCGTAATTTTTAATATGAATATTTTGAGTTTTTATGTATTTTTGCCTTGTCGCGAAGTGGGAACTGAATTAATTGAATTAAGAATACTGAATCGTCTGTGAAAAACTGTTTTTTTTTCTTGGTTTGTTTAACTTCTTTTTTTTCACCGTTTTAGATTGATTATAGTATTTAAATAGAACATGTGGCAACGATTAGGTAATTCTTCAAATGATATACATAATTTTTGTGCATTCTGAGTTATAAAATGAATGAAATGTAACTCTGTTAAGGGAACCTAGCGCTAGAGTGTCGCTATGGTAAACAAATATAGTGAATTTTGAAGAGTATATTTATTGTATTGTGGTTCATGCGCTATGGACGAAGTAGATTTAATTAAATCCAATAAGCTTAAATGAAATGCAAAATGCGTATAATTTGTTATTCCGTACAAGGAAGTCATGTGATGTACACATCTGATTTTTCAATACGTGGAAGATGGGATCTGGTTTGTCTCGTATCTTTCTAAACGAGTGTAAAGGTGACAGGGTCAGTATAGATGCCAATCAATCATTTCCCAGCAAACGAATAAAGAGGACAGCTTATCTTTCAAGCACTAATCGCTTTCATTGACTAACTCAGCAGCAACATGGCGAGTCCAAGAATTTATAATCTGTCTCCACTGGGTACGGATGTCAAATTTCAGCTGAAGAAACTCCCAAGATGTCAAATTAGTCTATCATGTAAGACGCATGAAAAAACATCTATCATGGCCACTTCTGGTTTTCATAAAAGATCAACCAGTTGGAGGGTTATCAAAAAAAAGGGGGGATATGTCTTTTTCTGAAAGAATTTGGTACATAATTTACCAACAATGAGCGTTATCGCCCACTGATCTTCTTGGAATATGTTATTGGAATGCGGCAAAGCAGACAAGAGCTATCTGACAAGAGGAGATCTAGGCAGACATTTACAATCCGAAGAGTAGTAAATGGCCATCAAGAAGTAAATGCACAGTAAGAAAACGTTTTGAAGATTTGCTTGTGCAAATACTAATGCAACAAACATTTAAACACGTGCTTCTTTTTGTAAATATTATAGACATATATATTTGTAAGAATCATGGAAGGAAATCAAGTGAGTCCACTTTTATCCAAGAAATTCAACTCTGATAAACTTCGCGTAAGTTGCTTGTAACTTTTGTATTCCATGAAGTATAACTATCTAGTATTTCTGCATGTAGGTTTTGTATTTCGAGATACAGGAGCCTACAATCTTAGTCTAACATTCTGAAAGCTTAACCCCAAATCCGTATCTGAAATGATATCTAGCGTGCCCAGTTAACATTCCCCCCCTTCCAAAATGTACTGTCACGTGTGTTATGATAGAGATCTGCGTACGGATTGTAGGTTCTTTACCATAATCATTTACTCGTTATCAGATTGTTTCCATGTTACATAATGAATATTAATTAATAATTTGATAGAGTGCAACTGCAATACATACTCAAACGTTTACAGGGGAAGGGGTGCCGATCAAAATAAACTTCGAAAAGGGGAGCATCAGTGGGGCCAGAGAAAACTGTAAATTAATAATTGTTCAAAAACTTTGGAACGTAAATTCTGGCAAACAATTTAATCTTAGTTTTAAATCTTGGAAAAAAAGGGGTGGAATGCGTTCCCTGCTGAAGATATATTTTATAAATCAATAAAAAAATTATACGGGGGACTGACCTTTGGGTACTCGTAGAAAAATCAGAAGATTGCTGATATACGTATCCGTAGTCAAATCCCCGTAAAAAGCAATCAAGCTGTGTGGGTAGCAATGGGTCAAACTTCAACAAAAACTAGTAGACGGGAAAAAGCAAATCCCAGCAAAAATTACTAGATCTGTATGAGTACCAATAGGCCAAATGTTCGTAAAAGTCAATGGAGCGGTATGGGTACCAACATGCCATATCACCATAAAAACCAGTAGACAAAATCCGAAGACCTGTACGCATAAAAAATTAGTTGGCCAAATCTTTATGAAAACCTGTAGACGAAGCTATGGAAGTAGAATTGTATGGATACCTGTAAGCCAGATTCTCGTTAAAACCGATAGAATTGTACAGGTACCAGTAGGCGAAATCGACGTAAACACCAACAGACAGAAACCAGTGAAATTTTACGGGTGCTATTTTGACCAAACCACCAAAAGTGCTGTGGTCAAAATCCAACAGAACTCTACGGGTACTAATAGGCTGAATTCCCGCTACTCTATGTGCATTTATTTGTCATGTATTTCAAATGTGTATGCTTAAGTTGCATGTATGTCTTACCATTAAGACGTCAAATCGTATGTCTACCAAATATCCACGGTACACTTAAGACGCCTCTGTTTGGTCACGTGAACAAACTTATTTTGATATCTCAATAAACTCCCGGTGCGGGTCTCTTGCGGCTTCAGGGAGTTGTTGCCTCTAGGTAGGAGAGGGCGTGGGACACATACCTGTTCACCTCTTTTAAACATCAGGTGTCCCCATCTTCCGTCACTTGTCACCTGCAGACAGAAACCAAAAGAACTGTACGGCACCAGTAAGTCTTAAGCCTCGTAAAAACCAATAGAAGGAGCAAAAGAACTATACGAATTCCACAAAGCCACATCCCCGTTAATCCAGAAGACGAAATCCATAGAACTGTAAGCCAGATTTCCGTAAAAATCAATAGGCGGAAACCGGATACCAACCAGTAGGCTAAATCACCGTATATACCGATGCGCAAAATCCAATAGAACTGAAAAGGTACCGGAAATCAAATCCTCGTAAAAATTAAAAAAAAAGAGAGTATGTAAAATTTTGCTGATACCGAATAAGCTGTTTTGCTAATTTATAAAATATTTTAGTTTGCTGTTTTTAAAACATGACCAAGAAAAAAAAGGTCATAGAAGTTTGTCAACACTGTTACATATGTATCATTTGAATCATTTTCTTTCCGCATAAATTATGAAATATATTATGTAAAAACACTTAAAGTATCTATCAGGAAGTTGCAATACTGATATCGATAAAAGTTTGAATTGATTTTTATTTGTTTGAATTGATTATCTCCAATAGATTTGTATTGGTATCTCTATAGAATCACGTAAACCAGAGGATGGGAATATTCCGTTTTATAAGAAGGATTCTGTTGACATCAATAAGAAAACAGTAAACGTCAATGCATGGCAGTACAAACTAAAGAAAGTTCTGCTGACTTGATTGTCGTTGTACTAATATCAATAGGATGTTGTTGCTAACAGTAAGAAGAACCGGTAAAAGCCGATACAAACCAGATATTTTTACAGATTTCTGCTGGGTATTTTTGGCAGGGTAGCATGTGCGAGATTTTATATTAATTTTCGGTGCTTCCTTATTAAAGCGGCCACCGCAATAAGCCTTTGGCCTCTGTCGTCTGAGAATCAAATAATTTGCACGTTCCGAATTTGGAGATGAAGTTTGCCAATTTTGACGAGTAACTGTAGTTGCCGTTTTAATGAGGAAGTATCTCATTCTCTTTACCGCAGCTGTTGGAGTGTGTTTTGAATTAGGAAATTCCATGAATAACTGTCCAACAATTTGATGTAAAAGAAAGTTTTGTGTTGCGGGACGTTATTGAATTGTTTTGATTCGCTAGTTTCTTATCCCAAACTTAGCTGTCTGATAATTCAAGGCCTATTAATGGCAGAGGGGATAAGACCACTAAATATTGGTACTTTGATTGGGAATACTGCGCAAAGTCAAAAATACCTCTCTGGCATATGATCGACAATGTCCAAGAACAGGTTTCAATTCTGTGCCATTGTCGATCCTACGTCGGGACCAGAGCTGTAGCTTGCAGTGCCTGGAGACAACTGAAAATTTGGCGCTCCTCCTATTTACCAAGAATGGAAAACATTTCATTTTAAAAATTGACAACATCAATTTGGAGCCTCCTTAATGCAGCACCTGGGGACAGATGTACCCTCTTGACCCCTTTAGCTACGCCCCTGATCGGAGCGATCCTGTGCTAGTACCGATCTTAACCGTGTCGATCCTGTGCTGGTATCTATCCAATGGCAGTGATGATTTTACGCGAAGTCGATCCTATACCACGGCTGATTTTAGCCATCTCTATCCTATGCGAGCTTTCTACGTCGCCTATATCCTACGTCGTGTCGATCCTATGCCAGTGCTGATTTTAGCCATCTCTATCCTATGCAGCATCGATCATACGTCATAGCGATCTTATGCCAGTGTCGATCCTATGCCAGTGCCTATTTTATACCATGTCTATCGTATGCCAGCATCGATCCTACGTCGCTGCGATCCTATGCAAGTGCCGATCCTACACTGTGTTGATCCTGTGCTACTGCTGATTTTCGCCGCGTCGATCTTGTGCCACTCACGATCCTACGTCTTGTCAATCCTATGGCAGCTTCGATTCTACGCAAGGTTGATCGTAGACTTGTGTTCGATCCTATGCCTGAAACTATGCTGGCATGGATCTTATGATGACTCTATGCAGGCAACAAATACGAATTAATAATCTTATTCATTTATTACATTCTTATCAACAGTCGACCTTACGTCGTGTCGATCCTATGCCGTGATGATTTTAGCCATCTCTATCCTATGCCAGCATCGATCATATGGCTTAGCGAACTTATGCTAATGTCGATCCTATGCCAGTGCCTATTTTATAACATGTCGATTACATGCCAGCATCGATCCTACGTCGTGGCGATCCTATGCAAGTGCCGATCCTGTGCCAGTGTCGATCATGCTCCGTGTTAATCCCCTGCCAGTGTCGATCCTACATCTTGCCAATCCTATGGCAGCTTCGATTCTACGTAGAGTTCATCGCAGAGTTGTGTTCGATTCTATGCCTGAAACTATGCGGGTATGGATCTTATACTTATGATGACTCTATGCAGGTAACAAATACGAATTAATAATCTTATTCAATTATTACATTAGTACCAATTTATCGTATCAATCGTATTTCGAATGAGTGGTTTGAGCCGTATGCCGTTATCATTATACGCTATGTACGCTGTGTCGATCGAGATCATTATACGCTGTGTCGATCGAGATCGCATTGTCGATTCTGTGCATTATTGATTTTGTGGATGTAAGCTGTTCGACTCATGTTCGAGTCCATTCGAACCTATAGCCTGCATATTGACATGTTTACTAATCACTAGTTTTGGAATGAATGGTTCCAAATTGGTTAGGGAAGCACTTTTTATTAAATTTATAATTACCCTTGAAAACATTAATTACCGTTATCTCTGCGATTATTGCGAGTAAAGATACGCTCACTTATATTTTGCTAATTAAGGCATTAATGAAGCATAAAATTAACGAGTATTTGACAAACTAAAATTTTATTCGTTCCTTTGTCGTGTTGATGAGATATAATTGTATATGCATGTGAAATAAATTAAATTCTCACTAAAACTGAGTAAATTTGAAATGCAATACAATAATCGAGAAGTTTAAATGCATACTTCCCAAATCAAGTGTACAGAAATTCCGAATGTAAGGAAAGGTCTGAAGTTTAATATATTACATGTTTGTTCAGTATGTATCCAAATATTAGCAGTGTATCGAAATATTCCAAATGATGTTTAGAACTTTATTCGATTGGAGTTCTAAAATTTCGAGCAAATATTCCATACCTAATGATGACAAATGATTTAATGTTCCGAATCGAAGCGTGTAGTAATTATGAACCGGTGTGTTTAAAGGTTATTTATAGTAGGTCTGGGAGATATGTAGTTATCGATTTAAGTTGTTGAATCGATGACTTTATCGCAATCAAAATTGTTAGCGAAGTAATATCCTTTCAAATATTCAGATCGTGTCTACTGTTAAATGTTTAATATTGTTCTGTACTTTAGAAGTAAGAGTTTGAGTAAGAAATTAAGACAGCTTTTAATATTTTAAAATCAGCTGCATTGTAAATAATTACCTATTTGCTACATATAAGATTGCTTTTTGTAAGAAGCTTTTCGTATTTTTTGGTAAGTTTTTTGTAAGGGATCAGAAGCGGTTCATCGGCACATCGGTAAAATCGCTGAACACTGGTACTTCTGACCTGGGTTCTATTAGAGAGGTTGTTCGCACATTTTTTAGACGATGTATATTGTAGTCACAAAAGTAAATTACATAAAATTCTTGTGTTTTAAATGTTCTATTTGACATCCCTTATTCTGAACTATCTTTCGACACCTCAATTTCCAGGATAATAATGCCTTTTGAAGTGTCAGAAGAGGTATTCTCTCCCATTCTTCCCGAACAGCTTTCCAGAGTCCTGTTAGGGTTTGGGGACAACGTTTGGATAATGCAGTTTTTAAACGTCCGAAAGCACAAAAATCCATAGGTGAGACATATCGGGAGATTTAGTAGGGATATCGGTGAAGGGTATGGCCTTGATACCATTTTTTTATTCCATTTCTTTTCGGAAATTTACAGTGGATTTTGATGTGTGACTGCTAGCTTTGTCTTGGTGGAGTCTCACAGATGGATGGCAGTGTGGGTAAAGCGATGGTATTTCATTCAGAAAAATCGGCGATAAAATATGTTCCCGATAGTATTTGGAGTTAATCTTGACATTTTTTTTTGCACTCTCTTTATTTTTAACTTGCCATTATAAGAAAGACCAGCAACAATCAACAATCATTTAGAAAAATTTTCTTTCGATTCTTTGAACCCTGTACTTAATTTTTTTCTCCCCTTTTATGATAATAAATGGCTCTTTTTTTTGTTACAGTCATTTAAATACACCCATGTTTCATCTATCATGACAATTGTTTTCCATTTTTCTTTGGATAAGTGTTTCTCATATAGAATTCTGCAGCGTGTCCTGCGTCGAACGATATGCTTCGCAAGACGACGATGCACATTGCGTTTTTTCGCTTTCTTAAGATTTAAATCGACGTTTATCATGTCGTTTACGGTGGACACCGAGCATTTTAATGATTTTGCAACTCTCCTTTGACTAAAGGAATTTTCTTTTAACATTAAACAACGTACCTTTGCAATAGTCGAAGATGTCCGTTTTTTCCTTTTATACTTGTTTGGAATTTTTGTCTCACTGGAGGCTCCAATTTGACGTTTTTTTCCTTTCTTGTCGATGATATTACCTATCGACGCTTTAGATATCACAAAACCGTAACTCTCACATCGTTTTTGGATAACGGAGTATGCATATTTCTGTTCGGAAAGAGCGTCAATGTAGCCTTCGAACCACTGCTTTGTTAAATTCGTCATTTTGAATAAAAACAAAACTTTCAAGCCACAGACGATAATTTTGACTTTTAGAAACATAGTACAATTGCAATTACTTCATTTGCAGCAAACGAGTTTTTATTACCGCTTACCAAAATCGTCTAAAAAATGTGCGAACAGCCTCTGTACAGGTGAACGGGCTGGCTGCATGGGGGTTTCCCCCATGTGTAAACGAGCTAGTTTCCTTAGAAAATTCTCCAAGAAAGCATCCCCTCTAGGCAGATAGCCCTCGTGTGCTCTACTATAACTAAATAAATCAAACGAAATCGGAAGGGAGAAGAGAAAGGACTTCCGTGTAAGACGCCCTGGCACACTTTGCACCTTCCAAAAAGGGGGGGGGGCGGCAGTTGTATATCTGCCGTTCTACTAGGCCTATTGAACAAATTTAACTTCCGTTTTTCATGTCTGGAATGCACGACTTATGATATGTATTAGCTTTATATATAACGTTGTTCTAACATAGGTATTCTGACACAAAATCGGACTTTTTCTGAAATGGCATGACAATTTTTTTCCGTATTTCGATTCTACTACTCAAATTATGCCAAACTGCCAAGTTTTGTAAAAATTGCACCAGTAATTTTTTAAAAAATTACCTGTCAAAACTTGAGCTCCTCCATGTTAGTTGAATTTGGTATATATTTGTTAATCTCTGTCTTTTTATTAAACTTGTTTGATTCTTCCTTTCACATTTCAAAATTTAGGTTCATTCCAAATAAAATTCGTCCATTTTTTATGATTTATTTTTTAATTTAAATTTAAACTGAAATTTGGCGTATTTGTTCAAAGCGATAATAACATCAAATGTGGTTTAGGCACTTTGTTAAAATTATTTGACAGGAGGAACGATGTGACTTTTTTCCGCTCACGCACAATGTAAAAAGGGAAAGGAAAATAGGTTGCCATATATTAAGAAGTTCGCCAAGTGAACTATTCTTGGCGGAAACTAAAAAAATGCGCCAAGATAAGTTTTAAATTTCTTCATAGATTTCTGACCAATAATTACAAAATTTAATATGTATGCATAATTTGAGTCGTAGAATCGAAGTATTGAAAAATATTGGTATATTATTTCAGGAAAACTTCGATTTTGTATCAAAATACCTATGTTAGGACAATGCAATATATAAATCTAATACATATCCTGAGGCGTGCTGTCGAGACATGAAAAAAGCAGTTTGAATTTCGTCAATCGGCCCAGTAGAATAAGAGATACAGAACTGTCCCCCTCTTTTTTTTTTTGGCGCAGTGTACTTATACAAACTGGTAAAATTCTGGTACCCATCCAATTACACCTTTATGAGCCAGTTGGATGCCTCCGCAAGGACACGTGTTAAGAATATTCCAAACTGTTCGAATCCGTTTTGAATATGTATTTTTGATTTAAATGAGACATAAAGGACATTCATTATAATTTGTGTTATTCCATTTTGAATGTAGTAGCTACAAATAAGTGCCTAGAATACGGATATCTGAAAAGGTCGAATTCAGCTGCTTAATAATGTAGACAGAAGTGTTTTTATAGTTTACGATTAATATCCGAAGGGGGGGAAGTGTTAAAACGCCTGTATTTGAAACATTGGGCGTTACCCACCATTAAAGTAAAAGCTTTTTTCATCCCCCCTAAAGAGACTGTGTTGAAATATGAGATGGATGTTTATTTTGTCAGTTTTCCCAACTTCCATCTTTTGCTCTCGTGCAAGCAGTATCCACCCAAAAGGTTTTAATGCGAAAGAAATGCGCAATTGCATTTATTGAAATTACGAAACAATGATGCGAAAGATTAGATCCGATGAATGGCATCAGTCATCTGTACATTCTTTCTCTTTTCTTAGCTTCCGCGGGACATCAAGCAACAGAGGCATTTTGACTTAAGACAAATGGCTCCTGCTTCAATTGAAATCTCGCCTTTTTAAAGTCTGAGCTGAAAGTGAAGTTGATGAGGGCTGGGATGGTACAGGAAATGGGATTTCAAAGGAAGGGCTGGTCGCGAAGGGTGTCTGAAGGATTTCCAGCGAGGAGGTCTCTTGGAGGACGTATCTGGCACGTGAAAGAAAGATGAGAGGATGACATCACCCTATCGCTGACGTCATAATGGGGGGGAGTTATTGATGAAAATTGTCGGGTGGGTGAAAGAAGTAGCTATGTGTCTGGAAGGAATCCGGGAATCTCGTCTGAATCGATTTCGTAAAAGCCCTTTCTGTGGCTGAAATTCGACATAATTTTATTCTCTGATGGATACGATGTCCGATTTCTGGAACTTGTTCCAAGACACTTCATAGATTAATCCCGTGACATTATTAGGAATAATGTCTGTTAGACATTGCCATAAGAATGAGGAAAAATGGTGTGGTCATGTCGGAGGCTCATTCTTTTTTTTTATTGACTGCTATATTTGGATTTGATATGCAGTTTTTTCTGTGTCTCATCTTTACTAGCAGATTGGCTTTCCTTAAATTCCAAAACTCTAACCGTTTATTTAACCTCCCGCCGACCTGTGTGGGTAGGTAAGTGAAGTAAGATTTTTGGTCCAAAAATTCGATTCTAGGTTTTCAGCGAATAAGCATGAATTAGGAGCACTATAACAAGTTTTAATCGAATCACTTTTCAAATAAATGAATGGTGCCACCAAATGTTATTGCTATGCATTATTTTTAAAGAAATAATACAGCAAATGTCAATAACATAGCCTTGACATGGAGATGTTAAGGCAACAAAAATCACTGTAATTTGTATTATAATAGTTTTTAGTTGATTGATGATTGGTTCTATCAACTAATTTGTTGGTTCTTTGATGGTATTAACTTGATTTTTTAAATATTTGAAAATAAATAAATAACATTATGTTAGAATAGAAGAGAAACACGCCAATGTGACAATCAGAATCGTTGAAACAACCTTGTATTTGGCGTACATTTACTCAAACACTCAATCGATTTTGAGGGCAGCTTACAAATTTTCAGATTCCTATCATAGAAGACATACCACTGTTAGAAATAATATTAATGACCTTGTCGTGCTTCCATTTTATCCTTCTGTTAGTTACAAAGTTGCACAGATTTTCCACAAATTCAATTTTCAGATTAGTTTCTCCCCTATCAATAAAATTCACGGTTCGACTCTAAAAGATTTCGCTTCTGACTTTAATTCTTGGGGAATTTATGGTATATCGTGTCAGTGTGGCTTGAGATATATTGGCCAAACAAAAAGAGCGTTAAAGTTTCGTATCAAGGAACATGAATCTTATGTCCGAAAGGATGAAATTAACGAGTCTTCAATAGCGTATCATAGTTGGAAATTGAATCATAATTTTGACTTTGGATCTGCAAAAATTATCCAAAAAGCTTCTTCCGTTGGTGAAGTGGATTTTCTTGAGGCTTTTCATATTCACAAAGATTTAGCATGTTTAGTGAATGATTTTAAGTTCAATCCAGTCCTTCCTAACGCTTTTAAAATTCTATTCACATAATTCTTGGTTATTAGTTTTGCCGATAGATGGCGTTACCTCATCGCGCGTGGTTCTACCCGAGGGTATAAAAAAGCCGTTACTGAGGTTGCTTTCCCTTTCTAGATATTGTTCTCCTGATGAGGAAGGACTTGTAGCTGCCCTCGAAATCGATTGAGTGTTTTAATAAATGTACGCCAAATACAAGGTTGTTTCAGCAACATTGTGTTAATTTAAGCGTAGAGAATTGTTTCTGTTGTTCCAGCAAAGTTCTTTTTTCCAGTTTTAACAAGCGCTTAGTAAGCAGTGTGCAGATTAGCTAGTGCAAAGAGTAGGGAGAGGGAAAGGGAATAAGAGAAATAAAACTTTTTACGGAAATCGTTAATGTGCACATTACCTACGTAAAATGCAGAATACTCTTGATTCCATACTTGAACGGAACAAATCAGAAATTAGCTAGGTAATACAGCAGAACGCTTGAATTTTCCTTATACATATTCGCACAAATGTTCACAATATAATGCAGTATAATCAGTAGTTATACTTCAAACTAGAAAAAACGTAAAATACAACGCAATGCAAAGCGCATCTAAGGAGAAAGCAGGTATCTCAGTTCACGCGGAACTAAACAACTCGCTGCGACGATAAGTAAGCAGTTGAACTCAGACGCACCCTCTTCGGCCTTTTATTCCTTTAAACCGGTCGCGAGATATTTCTAGTATTTTCTGCTTCTCGAAATTAATGGAAACCAATAAGAGGATGGAATTACGGTTATGGCTAACATAGTGGTCAATTACATTTATTCAATTTCGGTACAAATTTCAGAGATATCCATTTACTCAATGTTAAATTCACGTGCCGCTGTATTCTTACTTTCCCGGCACAGCTTTCGCTTAAAATTTGTCTGGCGCTGCACTGCACGGGGAAATACAACAATTTTAATTATAATTCTTCTAAAATTAGTTACCTAAATACAAAATTCGTCACAATATATATATATATATATATATATATGTAATGATTTCAATGAGCCTAGTTAGTGTAATTGGTAAGGTTGTTTGAAGTAAGAGATATGAAAACTGCCCATTGCCCTCGCCGGGACTCGAACCCCGGGCCTTCCGATTGTTAGCCGGACGTGCTTTCCCGTTACACCACGAAGGCACGCGAGATCAGGGAGAAAAACTTCCCCTGGTAATAAAAAAACTTAACTTTTTTTGGCTGGACCCGGTTATTTCGCAACGCAGGTTAAAGTAAGATCTCCGTTTTGAAATAATTATTATTATCCCTACTCAGTGCATGGTAAATATAAAACTATTTATATATTACATGCGAATTATAAACTAGAAGAAACGCTTGATAATAACTTGCTAATAAACAAAGAGGTATCCTTCTACATTTACCTAGACATTATTACTTAAACGCGAGAATAGCCTCGTCATCATCTGTTCAGCATTATTTCTGAGAAAGCTGCGTCATACTTACAGTGATTTATTATCATTGCTTCTTAGATCTTCCATTAAACGCGACACTGAAAGCTAGATGGGGTACAGTAAAAGCACCCTCCAGACATTTAATCATCTTTGTAACTCTGTTCGGTAATTAAAGCTCGAATATAAGCATCTCCACGTGGCAGTTGTACACTGTGCACAAAAAAAGTGGAATAGTTCTATTATCTCGCGTTCTACTGCGTCGATTGACGAAATTCAAATTGCGTTTTTCATGTCTCGAAAGCTCCACTTAGGATATGTATTAGATTTATATTTAGCACTGTTCTAATATGGCTATTGGCACAAAATTGGACTTTTCTGGAATGACATGTCAATTGTTTTCCATATTTCGAATCTACGACTCAGATTATGCCTAAATATTAAATTTTGTAAAATTTGGGGTAAAATTTACGGAGAAGTTTAAAAATTTATCTTGGCGCATTTTTTTAAAATTTGCGCCAAGAATAATTCACTCGGCGAACTTCTTAATTTATAGCAACCTATTTATTTTTCTTTCCTTTTTTTCATTGTACACGCGCCGAAAAAAAGTTCACGTTCATACCCTTCAAGTAATTTTAACAAAGTGCGTAAACCACATTTGGCGTTATTGTCGCTTGTAACGAATGCGCCAAATTTCAAAACGCGTCAGTTTGTAAATTCACGCATATCTCAGTAAATTTTGAATAACAAATTAATATTTTGCGAGTGTGCTTCTTTGAAATACATCTACTTTAAGATGATGGTTAAAATTTTATAGGTCATAATTCAAATTTTTTTTTGGAAAATTTATAAAAAATTATTTAAAAATACAAATTTTAGAAATAAATCACAATAAAGGGGCGAATTTTATTTCCAACGAAAGTAAATTTCTAATTCTGGAAGAAGAAATCAAGCCGAGTTTAATAATAATAAAAAAAGCGATGTTAATAAATGTATGTCAGATTCAATTAACATTGAGGAGGTAAAATTTTGCGAGCTAGTTTTTAAAAACGACACGCGCGATTTTTACAAAACTTGGGAGTTTGCCTTTATTTGAGTCGTAGAATCGAAATATGGAAAAAAATTGCCACGTCATTTCAGAAAAAGTCCGATTTTGTGCCAAAATACCTATATTAGAACAATGCTATATATAAATCTAACACATATTCTAAGTCGCGCTTTCGAGACAAGAAAAAGGCAAGTTGAATTTCGTCAATCGGCCCAGTAGAACGGGAGATATAGAACTGTCCCCATCGCCCCCCTTTTTTTTCGCGAAGCGTTATCTTTCCCATTACGTTATGCACGTAATGACTTGCAGTATCCAACCTTTCTTCGCAAATAATCAGTTCCAGTATCCAGTTCTCTTTTTAGGTACTCCTTCACGTGGAGGACTGTACTTTAATGCGACGTTTCGCTGCTTCTGAACGTTCATGAGTTTTGTTTCGCAATGATTAAACTTAACAAGCTAAACGTATCCTTATAGCAATCTTTTCCATGATCTAAACTTGACAGCTACAGATTTGTTTTATGGTACCACGAAGGCAAGTGTTCAATTTCGTTAACATCCGGCAGAAAATTACGGTGGACATCAAACTGACATTTATGACCAGAGCCAATAAGTAGGTTAACGTCGAAAGATTTCATTTTCTCTTGGGTGTTCTTTGTTTCTTATCATTGGCTTCTTTTACAAATAATGGTAGAAGATGGTGATAGCCTGTTGATCTAGATTTGCTTCTGAATCCGCGTTTATTCTCAATATCCGAGTGGCTGCCGAGGTTAAAATCATCCAGTTCGTGAACCCTTGTTCCACATTTGCTTCTAAATAAAGAATTTTTGGAATTTTTGGTTTCCTCTAGAGTTGGGTTTGTCATAATATTTTTTGCTCCAACCGGGGCAGTTTTGAAAAAATACTCGCAAAAGGGAATAAAACCTACTAGGATATATACGCGTAATTGAAAAATCTAAATCAACAAGCTGTTAAGAGTTGAGAAAAATTTTGATAACTCAACTCCTCGTATCTTAAATTATTAAGAAGTTATTGGTATTCATCCTAAATGTTCTTTAAAATATAATAATTTTTAATCGCATCGAAAAAATCACTGCAGGTTAATTGAGTGCTGATTTTGCAAGTTTTGTAAAGGTTCTACGGTTGCTTCAGCTTATAAAGTTATACATTTACTGTCATGAACTAGATATTTTATGTTAATTAGCTTTTCTGTCGCTCTTCTTTCCATTTTTCTGCGAAAATGCTGATTTCTAATTCGCAAGCATTCGAATGAGGCAGAAAAATAAGTATTTTTAAAGGAAGGTTTCAGATCATAGAATCAGAGCATGTTCCGCCTGCTGTGTAAATGCATTAGTTTTTTTTTTTTTTTTTTTTTTTTTTTTTTTTTTGGAGCAGGAGACGTGAAAAATGAACAGTGCCCTCGCCGGGACTCGAACCCGAACCTCTCGAAATACGCAATAACTAAATACGCGCTAACTAAAATATAATAATAAATTGCGACACAGTCAGTGCTAAACAATGAACTTTCCCTTTTTCCCTCGGATAGGGAGAAATCTGTCCGTGCTTTCACGTTGCGGAAGAAAAGGAGGGAAAAGGAGAATCTCTTTTTTCTTGAGCATGCACCGCGCCAAACTTAATACCCTAGAACTTAAGAGGTGTCGGAACCCCCTATACCGACAATGTTAAATTAGCCATTTTCGATGTACCTTTATTCAAAATCTGCTGTAGATATACTCTTGAAATTTTTTGTGGAATTAACGTACACCTATCTGATTATACTGAAATGAGCTTTCGAAACATTTTGAATTTTAGACTAATTTATAGACTATTTTATTAGGCCTAGTAAAATTTAGCACTTTTCTCACGCAAAAAAATTTGTGAATTTTTTTTATCTTAATTTATCACAAAAAGCTCATTTCAGTAAATATTAGAAAATATAATGAATAAACTATAAAAATTTTAGTTACCTGGGAGCAGTAGTTCCTGAGAAAAGGTACAATGAGTATAAAAAAATCACGTTTGGAGAAAAACGCTTTTTTATGTAAAATTCCTCATTTATCAAAGCATTAGATCGTAAAATAAAACTAGATTTTTTAAAGTTCTAATTTTCGTAGAGATTAAAGTATAGTATTTTTAGAAAGCTAAAAGTGTAGAGAATTTGAAAATGCAAAAATCCCAAATCAATATTTTTTGAAGATTTTTGGCTTCCATCACCCCTTAACTGATACTTAAAACCCTAGAACTTAACTGATGTTGATTCTAGGGGGTGCTGACCGCACGAACTTCTAAATAGTTAGAGAGTTTCGTCAATTCCTTCAGTTATCTCCAATTAAAAATCCAAATTTAGAACAGACTTTTCTAACATATTTCCCGTTCAGACAATTTTACATTTAATGAATCTAAAAATTTTTACGTTTGATTTTATGTTTCGGCGATAAAATTCTTTCTCACATCTCCTGAAAATATATGAGTGAAAAATATATCCCATAAAAGAAATAAACATCCTGCTCAAGGTATTATACAATTTTCATGAATGTTTCTTATAGTAAAATGCCTTATCTTTAGTTCAAATTATTGTTTAACATTTAATCTTACAATTTATTTCATTGTAATTACTTATACATTGCTTTAGATGCTGTTGTCCAAGGAAGACAAATTACTTACAGTACTTATTATTTTAGCTGATCATCATTTCTGATCAGTTTTTCATTAAGGTTTCTGAAATGCTAATTCAAAATTAAGATCAGATTACAAGGCAGAATATGAATTTACAAAGGCAGTAGTAAAACGCACTAATTATATCTTCGTTATTGAAATATTATTGGTTTGAACTTCTGCAAGACTTATTTCTTCTGCTTCACAACCATCACGTCGGTCTTCTGATCGTGACGTCACTGACCATTTTTCCTCTCGTACTCAGGCCTTATGTTTGAGACGGTGTTGACCGAGCACACGTCTTCTTCCTCTTCGCCTTTTCTAAATAGCTACGAGTGTATGTGAAACGAAAGCTGTAAATGTATGTAAAGGCAGTTGATTTAATTTAACAATTTAGCAATTTTTTAACGGGTGTTTCTATATTGCGAAATAAGAATAGTTAAATGACGTTGTACATCATTGCGGGGGGGGGGAATGGGACAGTTCTATATCTCCCGTTCTACTGGGACGAATTACGAAATTCAAGTTGCGTTTTCCATGTCTCGAAAGCGTGTAGGATATATATTAGATTTATATATAGCAACATTCTAACATAGGTATTTTGATACAAAATCGGACCTTTCCTGAAATAACATGCCGTTCTTTTTCCATATTTCGATTCTGCGACTCAAATGATGCCTAAATACTAAATTTTGTAAAATTTGTTGCGAAATTTACGGAGAAATTCATTAATTTAACTTAGCGATTTTTTTTTCAGTTTGAGCTAAGAATAATTAATTCACTTGGCGAACTTCTTAATACGTGGCAAGCTATTTTCCTTCCCTTCTGTTGTGCAGCTGAGGAAAAAAAGTCATATCGTTCCTGCCTTTTTACATTGTGGATAAGAGGAAAAAAGTCACATCGTTCTACTTTCAAATAATTTTAACAAAGTGCGTAAACCACATTTTCGTTATTATCGCTTTTAACAAGTATGCCGAATTTCAAAACGCGCCAATATATAAATTCACGTATATCGTCGGAAATTTTGAATAAAAAGCTCTAATTTTTTACAGGCATGCTTAGAAATACGTCTACTTTAAGATGATTGTAAAAATTTTATAGGTTATAATTCAAAATTTTTTTCGAAAAATTTATAAATATTTATTTAAAGATACAAATTTAAAAAATAAATCATAAAAAATCGGTGAATTTTATTTGGAATGAACATAAATTGCGAACTGTATAAGAAAGAATCAAATAAGTTTCATAAAAAAAGAGATATTAATAAACACATACCAAATTGAATTAACATAGAGGAGCCAAAATTTTGAGAGCTAATTTTTTAAAAACGGCTCGTGCGATTTTTACAAAGTTTGGAAGTTTGTCATAAATTGAGTCGTAAAATCGAAATATGGAAAAAAAAGGCATGTCATTTCAGAAAAAGTCCGATTTTGTGATAAAATACCTATATTAGAACACTGCATATATATAAATCTAACATATATCCTAAGTCGCGCTTTCGAAACATGAAAAACGCAATTTGAATTTCGTCAATCGGCCCAATAGAACGGGAGATATAGAACTTTACTATATATTTTTTTTTCTTTCGCAGTGTACATATGTGTATAAAACTATTTGCTGGTGCTTGAAACATCCCCTGTTAACATTGTCCCAAGCGTTTCCCCCCATTTTATCTTTTCCATAGACAGTTTTACTTTAAGCTGATGATTTGTGATAGTAATTTTCCTAACGCTGTAAAATAAAATAAGTTACCTTTTTTTTTAGCCCAAAGGGGCAATTTTCCGAGATGGGATATTAATTTCGTTTTGACATTTTGCGTCGCCCACTATAAAACGGCGTTTCATTTTTCAAATTGTTGTCACCAAGTATTCGAACTCAGCATTTTTGTAAAGAAATTAAATAATGAAGAATCTGCATGGATGTATATATGCATATTTCTGGCACTGCGAAAAAACAACGGCACCTAGAGATATCAAATTTTGAATAACGTACTCCTCCACTCGAATATGGCCATCTGGAAGCCCAAATTTTGAATTTGTTTTATTATCTATTTCATACTTTGTAAAGTAAAACTTTAACGAATTTCTGATGAACAAACTCAACGATTTCAAAGCGAGCAATGGCAACACTGTATGGAGGGGGGGGGGAAACATTTTTAGCTCTAGCGCGCGAGACTGTGTATCGGAAATTCTAAAGATATGCTGTTTTTAAATATTTTGTGATATCGCCGTTAAATTGAATTTTATGTGGTTTAAAGGCGAAGACCATGATATTTAATAAACAAAGGTAGCACACAAAACATTAAAGAAACGCCTTTTTGTGTGTAATATAAAGCTTGATAGCCTTCAGATTTTTTTCCTCCAGAAATGCTCCAGTCAATCTGTAAGCCGCTTGTCGATTTATCGCGAGTTGACTGTAGTTTCTTAGAAATGACTCTCCTTAATGCTGCTCTCCGAATTTAATAATTACTAAGAAAAGCACCCTTATTCTAAAGATTATTATTTGATACTAGCGTGGCCATTAAAATCAGAACCATCCAGTCATAGATGTCCGAGAAACACGACCTGCTCCTTTGCTCCTTTCACAGGAGCCTTCACACCATAGTACGAGGTTTATGTACTCTGCTACTCTAAACATGGCGACCTCCGCTTGTTTGAATAACTAATTATCCCCTGTTAAGGGGACTAAATTAATACATTCTGTCTGAGATTTATCGAATACATTGCCAATGGAGGGAAGCTTACGAACCTGTAATAGACAACTTGGGAGATAAGACGGTAGATCCGTGCTAGTGTAGTTGTCAATATTTGTATGCTATGCAATTAATGTTGCTTTTAAAATCCTATCGTTATTTCAGCTTTCTGTAGTACATAATAAAATCTCAGAAAGCAACAGGAATAAAGTTAAAATACCCGGTGTTTTACTTCCATGCCTCTGCTATTAATTTACACATTTTCGTTGCCCTGCGTTGGCAACACACTTTGGATTTGTCGTCCATGGAATTCGATCGCCAGAATGTATTTGACCTATAACTGTTCTAATACTTTTTTTAAAACTTAACTGTGGCATTGGATTATTACAAGATGTTTACGTGTATATATTTTATAATTATGCGTTTATAATTTAGTTTGTATAAACTCAGAGTAGTTGAATATATTAAAGTTATTTCAAAGCGAAACCACTCTTTTGATTTCGGTGCCATTTATGTATAGGAACGTGAACACCCGGGTGTTTGTTCTTTTGAAGCGAAGGAGAATTAATCTTTCTGTTAAATTATTTAAAAATTTTAAAACTTTCTGATTTACTTAATATCGGGATATTTGTTCTTCTCAAGTCAAGGAGAATTAATCTTTCTATTCATTTATTTAAAATTTTTAAAAATTTCTGATTTATTTAAATTTCTGTATCTCTTATTCCAAAATTAATAAGCTTTCGATTAAGTAAGAGTGGAAATTTTATTAATAATTAATACCAAATATCTATTAATGAATTGATTTAATAACAATTATTAATAATTCATATCTAAAGTAAACATTGCATGTAAATGCAAATATTCATCAGACAAACATTCATTTTTTAATGTTCATCTTTCTGAATCATATTAACCAAGGTGCTTTAATTGTAAAAATTGTTTTTTTAATTGTTTTAACTGTACTTGGTGTTTTACGTTTTTCTACATCTTTTAATTTTTAAAAAATATATTGAATTTTTATGTATTTTTGCCTGACCGCAAAGTGAGAACTGAATTAATTAGTAGCGCATGCGCAATAGGTAAGCGGCGCTGAATCGTCTGTGAAAAACTGTTCCTTTTTTATTTGTTTAATTTCTTTTATACATCGTTTTAGATTTATTGTAGTATTTGAACAGAACACGCTGTTAAGTGAACCTAGCGTCGAAATGTTACTATGGTAAATAAATATAGTGAACTTTAAAGAGGGCATTTATTCTATTGTAGTTTATGCGCTATCGGCGGAGTAAATTTAATTCAAAATTCGTTAACTATTAATTCAACATGTTTAAATAAAATGCAGGAAAATTGCTTATAATTTAATATTCCGTACAAGGAAGCCATGTGGTGTACAAATCGGATTTTTTAATTTGTAAACCTCTTGGTTTATTATTTTATTTATTGTTGTTAAAGATATATTTAAAGACTTTGTACGTGATTTCTGCGTTGGCGGATCTTCTCTTGTTACCAACGTTTTAACTTTAGAAACATTAGAAACAATGCGTAACTTTTTCAGTGTTAGTTTAGAGTCTTCTTTTTGCATAGAATAATGACTGACAGTTTTTCCCTTTCCGATTAGTAATGCTGCTTTTTTTTGCTCCCCAAAATTTTAATAGCATGCATTTCATAACGTTTTTGAATTACGGAATAAGAATATTTTTCTTCGGAAAGCGCAGATCCCTAACTTGTTTATATGCGACATTTTGAAAGAAGAATAAATTTAAAAGGAGCAAACGATAGTTCTCATTTTAAATAGTAAGCTGTTGCCCGAAATTTTTCTTCCAAAGTATTTACTTTCTTTAAAATATTTTTTTCTCGAAATCGTTCTGAAAATGTGTAAACACCCTCTATATTGTGAGCAATATTCTCGTTGATTGTTTTAAACATCGCTAGCAAATGATTCGATGCCATGCAGATAAAACAAATAACAAAACAAAAATACTCTTCTTAACAACACAAACATCTAATGGAAGCCAAAAAAACAAATCTCCGAAACTTTCAGCGCCGCATCAGCAGCCTTGTTGAAAATCACTTTATGCAGATACAAAAACAAAATAATACTTCTAAGAATAAAATTCAAGGGCAAGATCAAGAAATTGCTACCATTACGTTCCTTGTTAGTCCACTGTTCTTTGAACATTAAGAAAGAAATTGGAAAAAATACGCCTTCGACATTGAGGGCGCTCTCTTTTGTCGAAACGTAGGAAATACACTAACTAACAATACTCTTCCCCGAATGAAAGTTCTTCAGAATTGCCAAGACAGGTCTTTTATTCTTAGATTAATTTGTCTCAATGGGATAACGGATACATGAAGATGGATCGTCAAGGCCAAGCAGACGATGCTTGAAACAAGATAACAACTGACAAGGGATCATTTTGATTACAATTTGATAAGCATCGGACACATCCATTTATCTTCAGCGTGGGACGAGAAATCTTTACTATCTTGGCAACATCAAATTTACCAAATTCAGTATAAAAAAAATCTGATGTGTACACCACATGACTTCCTTGTAAGGAATGTTAAATTATACTAAATTTTTCCTGAATTTCATTTAAATATATTGAATTAACCATTAACAAATTTTGAATTAAATCTCCTTCGTCCATACCGCATAAACCACAGTAGAATAAATGCTCTCTTTAAAGTTCACTATATTTATTTACTACAGCCACACTTCGGCGCTAAAGACAGGCGATAACCACAGTGTGGACTTAAATGTGTGCTTGTGTGTCAATGTGTGAACTTATAGCAGTCCAGTTTCCAAAAAAAAAAAAAAAGCCCATTCACACAAACACACACACAAAAAAAGACGTATTTAATATGTTATTGAAGGTGCTAAGACAACAAGAGCCAGCATAATATTCATAGATTTTTCAGAACTAATTTCTAAGGTTTGAATATAGAACCGTCATCTTCAGCTGCAGAAGTGCAAATGACGAAAAAGAAAGTGCTCATGCGGTAACAACAACAGGAAGGAAGTTATTGCCTGAGCACAGGCTTCTCTTTCGTCATTTGCATTTCAGCAGGTGATGAAGAAGGTTCGGTATTTAAATCTTCGAAACTAATCCAGCAAATTTATGAATATTACGCTGATTCGTGGGGCCTTAATAACTCCATTTGGAGTGTTATTTTAATTCATATGACAACTAATTGAGTTCGAAAAAACTAATTCAATCATTTACACGAATTTTAAACTGTTTTACAATAATGTTAGTTAAATATCGTCGCCAAAGTGTATGAAATAGGACTTCATCTTATGCGAAATATTTCCGTGTTTCGCAGAAAGAACGGATTTCGATAGTTACGTTCTTTTGCTTTAGTTTAAATCTCTGGGATCTAAGTATTTGGGCTAAGTTCCCCCTTCTGGATAAAAGAGATTTATAAGAAAACTCGAGTCCTTTTCCAAAGTGTAAATTTTTTTTATCTTAAACTTACTGTTGTAGATAAGTTATCGGAGATGCGTTGAAAATTCGCTTTGAAAAGGAGAATCGTCTTAAAATTGATAACATTTATTTTACCTAAATAAACTCTATAAACTTTGAAATTCAAGGCCATTTACGATGGAAACAAATTCCTTTACTGTTTTCATTAAATTTTCTTCAAATTAAAATTTTATGTGTTGTTGTTTTGTAATGTCAAATTTACGCGCCGAGTACACGCCGCGCGAATACGCGCCGAGTGTGCTACCGTTGCGCCACGAAGGCGTGCTAGAAGAAGGAAGAAAATACTTTATATACTTCCCCTTTTAAAGGGCCACTGGGAATTAGGAGACCCAACCTCTAAATACCGGTGGTGATGAATTATTGTCCATCACCTTAGTTCGGGCGCCACTGTAAGAGTCATTAACTTATTTTGAAGCAAGAGACGTGAAAAATGAATAATACCCTTGCGGGGACTCGAACCTGGACCTCTCGAATACGCTCCGAGTGTGCTACCATTATACCACGAAGGCATGCAGAAAGGAGAGAGAAACTGCGTTATCTAAAACCAACTTGTTTGGTTAAGTGAGTCGGGCTGCGCCCATTTCTGGTACTTTATAAACTTAGGAAATTGAGTATAAGATTAAAATAATTCCATGTGCAAAACAAAATAGCAAGCTGTTGTTCTAGAATCAGAATTTACGAGTAAAAACTAATATATTTTCTGCATAATCAGGTATTCCGAACCTTTTTCTTGAATCGATCTCCTTTTTTGAAAGAATGGTTTTTTTTTTTCTTAGCAAGCCCCTTAATTTTTCTGTAATATATAGCATACAACAGAATCACAATACGAATAATTGCACATAAATAACTCAAAGATTAAATTAAAATTGGATTAAAAGAATACAAGCAACATTTTTTGGGGGGTTGAATTGGATTTATCTTTTGCTTAACTTAATTTTTAAATCCACTCTTCAGAAACATTTAATGTGTTTCCTTGTTTTCTGTAGTAAATTACTTACTTGTCTAAAGTCAGCTTTGACTAGGTAAGAAGGAAAACTTAATAATGTTGGTTCGGTTGTAGAGACAGTAGGTTATTTCGAAGCAGGAGACATGAAAACATTTATTCTTATATATTGCTAAATTGCGCATTTTTCGCTTTAAAAATGATTAAATTAAGTTGTTCTTATTTTTTGGTTAAGGTTTTTATGCACTTACTTAATCTGCATGCAATAGTTGTAGAATTATTATTATAGTGAATTCATTTTCTGCGCCATCAGTGTCGTTTTTCCGAGTGAGACCAAAATTAAACTCATGTTTTGTGCACCGAAAAATCTGCCTTGTTGCCTGCTGGCCGAATTGCTTGTTTTTTGACCAGAAACTCTAATTTTAAATTTTAATTGTAAAAATCTTTTTTTTAAATTCTTTTAACTGTATTTGGTGTTTTATTTTTTTTCTATATTTTTCAATTTTCAATGAAGATATTTTGAGGTTTTATGTCTTTTTGCCTTGTCGCGAACTGAGAACAACAGAATTAATTGAATGAGAAATATATTTCTAATGAAATTCGAGGAAATAAGTGTTTTGTATTAGCAGCTAATATTGTCGCCAGTCTGTCTCGGACAGAGGAGAATGTGTAGGATTAGCGCATGCGCATTAGGTAAGCCACGCTGAATCGTCTGTGAAAAGCTGTTCCGTTTTTATTTGTTTAATTTCTTTTTTACATCGTTTTAGATTTGTTATAGTATTTGAATAGAACATGTGGCAACCATTATATAAATCTTCGGATAATATAATTTTTGTGCATTCTGCGTTATAAAATGAATGAAAGATAACCCTGTTAAGTGAACCTAGCGTTGCGTATAATTTAATATTCCTTACAAAGGAAGTCGTGTGGAGTACTCATCAGATGTTTTAATAAGAGTGATTTAATTTTAATTTAAAAAAATTTATTAACATTTCAAAAACAAGTTTATTATTTTCAGTTAGCGATAAAATACTATTCGTTGCAAATCGAGATCAGAAACACGAGAAGACGCTATTGCCAGTCGGCGATGGATAGGATCTTTGTTTTTGTTTAGTCCAGTCTTCAATGGTTTTAACCACTCGTTCGCTGATAATCTTTACCTGAAATTATTAACAGCATTTTGCATTTACAACAAAGTAGTAGAAACAACATACGAAATTATAAAATTTATAATTTCGTATGCGCACTGTTAATTGTGTCCAATATAAAATCTATTGGTAGTAATGAAATTTTTTATTAGTATAATTTAGTAATAAATTTTTAGTAGTATTTTTTTAATTGTATGTATTAAAAATTCGTTATTTTCTTCATAACTTTTGAAACATTTCTATATTTATCTGTCTATCTGTCTCTCT
>KK120106.1:379490-469706 GCA_000611955.2 Stegodyphus mimosarum
AGCATATCTTTAGAAATTTCGGTACACGCTCTCACGCGCTGGAGATAAAAATGTTTTTCTGTACAACGTTGGTATTGCTGGCTTTGAAATCTTTGAGTTTGTTAATGAAAAATTCGTTAAAGTTTTAGAGAATATTGTTACGAATTTCACATTTATTTGGCTATTTATTTAGAACTGTAATTAAAATTCCTTTTTATTTTCCCGTGCAACGCACGAAGACGATTTTTGAAGAGAAAGCTACGTCAAAAAAAAAAAACATGCATACATTTATGCAGATTTTTCATTTTTTAAAATTTAATGCAGAGCGATAACATTTAGTGGCAACAATTTGAAAAGTGATACGCCGTTTTTGTGTTTCCGACGCAAAATCGCAAAACGAGAGTAATAGTCCTTCGGGACTAAATCCCTTTGGACTAAAAACACTTTTTACAGTAATCGGGTGTGCTTTGTTTTTGCGAAAGCAAGTCGAATTTTTTTTTTTTTTTTTTTTATTGACATAAAATTTAACGTTTCATTCCATGAGATAACTTGGATGGTTTTCCAGGTCTTCTTTTGTGTTGAATACGATTATGTTCTTTATAACGCTTAATAATATCAATAACTGTAGAATCACTTAAATAAATTAAGTAAATAGACAATTTTTTTCATAGATTTCCTTTTTTTTATATAAATCAACAACTAATCTGCGGGTTTCTAACGATGTTTCCTTTCGTAACCGAGCCATTGCAAAAAAAACATTAAAATAACGAATATTTTCTAAAAAAAAAAATTCTAATTATAAAAGCAGACGATTTTTAGATCGTTGCCTATTAGCTTCTTTATCCAAACTAATTCCGTAAAATTTCTTTTTTTATTTATTGCAGACGATTTTAATTAGAAATTATAAAAATTTCCAATTAATTTTGTGTTTTTTTTTCCATGTCAGCTATATAAAGCGCTATTGCTTAAATTTACTATTTCGTTTTTTCAAATTTATTTAGTACAAAGAGAGAGCTAAGAAAATATGTATTCAAAGGGAAAATATTCTTTATTATTTTATTGCAAAGCTTTTCTCCTATTACTTAAAAAGTAAAAATATTGTTGTGAAAAATATTGTCTGGTGACTTTTGTGAGACATTAAATGTTTTCGAACGTGTCGCAACTCCTTCATATGCTTCACTCTTAAATATTATTGAACATGTTTGGAGTGAGTTGGGGAAAAGAGTAAGTAAACATTACATTTTTTTCGGAAAATAAAACTAAAAGGAACATTCTTTTTTAAAAGGAACATTCTTAAAGACGAATGAAAAAAAAATGGAAGTATTCTTCCTGTAAAATTTTAGTTAAATGCGCGTACATAGTGCATGAAAATGTTAATTTTAACTAAATGATATTTAACTAAACATTGGATGCCCCTTTATTTTTATGCTTTATTTAAATTTAAACTCTTTGTACGAAGTCTTCGAATGCTTAGGTAAGTTCATTTCCAGAACTTTTTGGCTAAACGTTTTTCTCTCTTGAATCAAAAACGTTTCGAATAATTTTTTTAAGAAAACAAGCAGAATTAAAAAAAAATATTTATTACGGTGAAAGAAAAACAATCATTCGGCTAAAATTTAATAACTGATGTTTGATGATTTTTTCGCGTAACGCATTCCGTTTTGTGATTTTTTTTTATTTTCCTCATTCTCCCCCCACAAAATCAATCACTTTTGCTAAAATATTGAATTTTATTTATCTCTGGATATTTAAACAGTGCAAATTGGTGTACATATAGCTGAGATAATTAAAAAACATTCAGATTGGTATACATTCTTAAGTATACTGAAATATTAGTTGAAATGAATTTTAACTAGTCGATTAATTAATGACTAAGTTAATCTTTTTGACTGCCAGATGATGAAAACATAATATAAAGTTCTTTTTCGAATAATTATTTTTTGAAGCAGGTTAAAAATAATATTGCAAATCCACGAGTAAATTGGAGTTGCTCTTGAAAAATTTCTTTTCCAGCTGCAGTTTAAGTGATACTACTTTATATCACTGAAGGTCGCTGACGATTAAAATCCTCTTAATGTTCGTTCTGTTTCTGAAACGATTTTTGATCTCTTGTTTTGAAATGCCATCAAAGTGAAGAAGTAACAAGCAAGTTTTGATGTTCGGTGTCTGCAAGGGAAAGAAAATAAACCAAAAAATAAAATATGATAAAATAAAAAAGTAAACATACGCGTCTAGAATAGTAACCAAGAATTGGGACAGTGGGAAAAGTTCGGAGCATAGTAAGCAGGGGAAAAAAGAAATAAAGAATAGATTAAAAAAATAAAAATAAATTCGATTGATCGTACAGCCAAAAAACAAGTTTAGGCATTAATACACTTACCTTTCTTTCAGTCGTACCTCTTTTAGAATTCATGTCAGTTGATGCGATACGTACTTTGAATATTGATGAGGTGGATACATTTTTTTTTCTTAAATTTGATCCTTCGATCATCGCGTTGCTTTAGCATTATTTCGTCTTATTTTTTTACCATTTCGGTTTAGTGCTGTTGAACAAATCTTTATTAACAAAATTAAATTATACGATTTTAGCTAAATGCACTCAAAACAAGAGTTATATTTTATTGTCTTAAAAATTTTTGATTATATCTATACATATAAAGAAGAATGTCTGTGTTTGTTCGCGATTAACTTAGTCACTACTACGGCTATCAGAGAAGGTCGACGTCCACTTTTCCTTTCCCCTAAAAAAACTAAAATCAGAGGTATTAACCCTCTAACCGGCAAGGCCGTATATGTACGGGCTAGAGTATTTTTTGTGATATCTGTACGAACGTATATATACGTGCATATCAAAATATGTCAAAGCAATTAAGGCAATATATTAAAAGTATATAAATCCAGGTATAAAATGCCAGAAAATTTTTTACAATAAATCAAGAAAATAAATTTTTCTGGTAGTAGGTTTGGAAAATTTGTGCTGGTCATCCTGGCCGGTCAGAGGGTTAATTAAAAAATCCGAAAACGCTAATTTTCGCTCTCATTTTTTCCTAGTGGCAACAGTCTCGCACGCTGGAGATAAAAATCTGCTTTATTTCGAGAAGTGTTACCGCTGCTCTCTTTCAAATCGTAGAATTTGTTAATAAAAAATTTCTAAGTTTTACAATGAAATAAAAATAGCATTGCCAAATATTAAATACATTATCCCTGATTCCAAAAATTCTTGGGAAGCCATTTCGACTGTTCCCATCTTCGTACGACTTTAATCGGCCGAGATATTAATTAAAAACTCTGGAGACATTAATTTTCAATACTAATTTTTCCGAATGGCAACAGTCTGGCGCGTCGGAGATAAAAATGCTTTAAAGTGTTGCTACTGTTCGCTTTCAAATCGTAGAGTTTCAATCAAAAATTTGTAATTTTTAGAAAACTTTATATAGAAAATAGGATGATTGTTTATGTGTTTGTTCGCGTTATTGATTTCTGATCAAGTATTATAAAAGTTTTGCCACATTTAATCGACTAAAATTGAATATAGGATGGAAAATATTGGATGGAACTAAGCTTTTACGACCATTTGATTAGAAATACGAAAATCGTTAAAAAACTACTTTCCATTGTTGCTGATATAAGGAAAGAGAATGTGCTTATTTTTCTATTGTAATTTTTTATGTGGGTTACGTATCGCATCAAACTGAGAAATGAAATTGAAATTGAAATTAAAATTTTCAAATAGCAATTTAAATTAATGGAATGGTGTAATGGTTTTATGTATATGATTTCTATACAATTTTACTTACTACTAATGATAAAAATTTCTAACCCGTTATATTGTGCAGAATTTTAATATAATTTTACTCTAATTTTTTAGTTAATAATATATATGGTTAATAACAATAATTTTAATAATAACATTACTATCATTGGGTGCTATTATGTTTTTTCCCATTTTTTAAAATTTCAGCTGTAATGTCTTTTTTATTATGAGTCAAGTATTTGTAATTTCTTTATTTAGAAAGAGATTCTGCTAGTATAAAACAAATTTATTCGCTTATTAATGATGTATAAATGAAATTAATTTATATGGTTTATAAAAGATGTGTTTGTTGTTACTACTGTTTGTAGAAAATATGATTATCATTTCTGGTGTTTACAGAAGATAGTTTTATTGTTTGTAGTGTTAGTAAACTTTAGTTCATCAATACTTTAGTTCTATATTAGGTAAGCAAAAATTTGATGTGGACATCACGTGACTTCCTTGTTACAGCCTGTTAAATTATGCACATTTTTTGCTGCATTTCATTTAAACTTATTTCTTCAAATTTCATTAAAGATATGTTTCTAATTCAATCATTTCAGACTTTTGTGGCAAGGCAAAAATGCGAAAAAACTCAAAACACTTTCATTAAAAATTGTAAAATATAGAAAACCCTAAAACACAAAATACAGTTAAGAATAGTTTAAAAATTTTTTTAGACTTTCTACTGAGAACTAAGCAATTCGGCTGGCGGCAACATTTTTAGTGCACAAAATTTTGGTCTCACTGGTAAGAAGACTCGCACGTTGGTGCACCAACTGACTTAATTCCCTACTCTACTAAGAGTTTCAAATGTAAACAAATGTCGGCCTCGTTATTCCTAGCGCCACTTTTAAATTGTTGATAATTCTACAACTATTGCATATTATTTAAAGGCATAAAAACCTTAACGGGAATATAAGAAAATATAATTCAGTCAGTATTAAAGCAAATCTGAAAGATTTCAGATTTTAAATTACGTCCAAAGTCGCGTTTTTTTAACGTTTCGTGTGCTACCTTTTTTTATTAAATATCATGTACTACGTACTCAAACCATAAAATTCAGTTCAAAATCAATATCGCAAAATCATTTTAAAATGAACATATCTTTAGAATTTCCGTAAGTCTCGTGCGCTGGAGATAAAAATGTTTTTTTTTTTTCGTACAGTGTTGCCATTGCTCGCTTTGAAATCATTTAGTTTGTTAATCAGAAATTCGTTGAAATGTTACAAAACATAAAATCGATAATAAAGCAAATTTCAAATTCAAAATTAGGGCTTCCAGATGCCCATATTCGCAGTAGGATTACGTCATTCAAAATTCGATGGCTCTAGGTTTTATCACAATGCGAGAAACATGCATACATTTATGCAGATTTTTCATTTTTTAAAATTTAATGCAGCGCGGTAACATTTAGTGGCAACAATTTGAAAAGCGAAACGGGCATTCAGAGTGAATCGACGCAAAATCGCAAAACGAAAGTAATAGTCCTTCGGGACTAAATCCCTTTGGACTAATAAGAATAAAAAAAAAAACTCAGCTCACCGAACCAGGTCACAGAGTGGGAATGTACATGACGTCACGAAAAAATTCTGTTCTGAATCCGTTTTAAATATATGTACAGATGTCACTCAAAAACATGGTTCAAATGGATCCGAGAGCGGTCAAAGTGGATATTTTCGTTGAAATATGATACCTCAAAATTTTCACGGTTACAATACTTCCATTGCTTCGTACAAGTATGTAAAAGGTGTATTTTTCACGCATTTCTGACAAATGAAATATTTTGAATAATTCTTTTAAAAGTGGCCTTTGTATTCAAAAATAAGCATTACTCTAGCATCGTGAAGTACTTTTAAAAATAGCTTATTAAAGCATTTCCTGCTAAATTTAAAGTACCTTCTATTTTTGACGAAATAATTTTTAATCAAATTCAAAGAACAATTATTCCATTATTTATTTCATGTGAACTTCCGAAATAATTCCTTTGCTGTTTCGATTTTAAATAAGAACATTTCCATTATTTACTCTAGAAGAAATGTTCTTTTGAATCTCCGCAAATAAATTAAGTTGAACAACTTAATTACTTTTTCGATTTATTTTGAAAATATCCTAAAGAGTCTGAAATTGTTGTTTTAAGAATAAAAATAAAAATACACATGTATGTCTTTCTAAATGGTTCACCATTATGTATTTTTCTTTTTGCAATGAAGCTTGTTTGAAATATAATTTCGGAACAGCTAAAGTTAAAAGCTTCTTTAGATGGTAATTCCTTGTTTCATGTGAAAAATGCTATCTTCAAACAAATCTGTAAAAATTTTACGAAATAAATAAATTGATGGTGAAGTTAATGAAAATTTTAATTTCTTTTATAATTTTAAAACATTTTAACGTCAGTTGCTCAAAATTCCTAATAATGATATACTTGATAAAATTTTGTTTGTACAGATACGTTTTTTCTGTTGCCACAAAATGATAAATTAAGTAGTGCATAATTATTTATAAAATACTCTTGTATCTTGAACTGCTACCTATTGGCGAGTAATTAAAGAAAATTTCGAGCAGCAAAAGTATCTTGCATATTTATTTATTTTCCTGTATTTTAAGGCGTTTTTGGTACTTTCATGCGTTGCATCAGATATTACTCTCACTGCAAAAAAATTATTAATATAATTTAATAAATGACAATCACTTCCGAATCTCGTAATTTGTAGAATGAGAATCTTGCATTAAATCAAAATAATTTTAGTTAAGAGTAATGGCAACAAGAATGTACTCATTCTTTTTTAGCATTCCCATAATCATTTTGAAAATGGTGTTAAAGTATAGAAATCAAGAACGAAATTCGTTTCAGTTTTGAAAATCTGAATCATTCGCTCTGTATTTTGGTTAAAAACGTAAAATTAAATGTTTTATGCTTATTAAATTATTTTGTAGCATTAATAAACAGTGCATTGACCTAAAACTGCGTAAATTGAAAAATATAATTCTTCGTTTCGAAGATTTATTTTTTCCCATGTTAAATCTTGCTAAAAACGAGGTACACTTCAAAAAAAAAAGGGGGTGGGAGGTGAAGTTCTATCTCCTGTTCTACTGGGCCGATTGACGAAATTAAAATTGCGTTTTTCATGTCTCGAAAGCGCGACTTAGGATAAGTATTAGATTTATATATAGCATTGCTCAAATATAGGTATTTTGACACAAAATCGGACTTTTTCTGAAATGACATGCCAATTTTTTTCCATATTTCGATTCTACGACTCAAATGATGCCGAACTGCCAGTTTTGTAAAAATCGCACGAGTAGTTTTTAAAAAATAGCGCTCGAAATTTTAGCTCTTCAATGTGAATTGAATTTGATTTATATTTATTAATATCTCTTTTTTTATGAAACTTATTGGATTCCTTCTTACACAATTCGAAATTTAGGTTCATTCCAAACAAAATTCTCCTATTTTTTATGATTTATTTTTAAAACTTGTATTCTTAAATAATTTTTATAAATTTTCGAAAAACATTTTTAATTATAACCTATAAAATTTTTACAAGCATCTTAAAGTAAGTGTCTAAGCATACCTGCAAAAAATTACAGTTTTTATTCAAAATTTCCGAAGATGTACATGAATTTATATTTTGGCGCGGTTTGAAATTTGGCATAGTTGTTGAAAGCGATAATAACGGAAATGTGGTTTACGCACTTTGTTAAAATTATTTAAAAGTAGAACGAATACGACTTTATTTCCTCTTATCGGCAATGTAAAAAAGGCAGGAACGATGCGACTTTTTTTCCGCCGCTGCACAATGGAAGGGAAGGAAAATAGGTTGCCACATATTAAGAAGTTCCCGAAGTGAATTATTCTTGGCTCAAACTGAAAAAAAATCGCCAAATTAAATATATGAATTTCTCCGTAAATTTAGCACCAAATTTTACAAAATTTAATATTTAGGCGTAATCGAAATGTGGAAAAGAAATGACATGTTATTTCAGAAGAAGTCCGATTTTGTGTCAAAATACCCATGTTAGAATGATGCTATATATAAATCTAATATATATTCTAAATTGCGCTTTCGAGAAATGAAAAACGCTGTTTGAATGTCGTCAATCGGCCCAGTAGAACGGGAGATATAGTTTTTTTTTCTTTTGCGCAGTGTTGGTGTTAAAAATAAAAGCGTCTTCGAATTGGATATTTAATTATTTTAACTCATTTTAATAAAGTAATCATTTTTTTAAAAATACCATTTTAATAAAGTAATTATTTTTTAAAAAATACTAATATTAATAGATGTAATACTGTTAATAAATTTAAGCTCATATTTGGAGAAATATTTGCCAGAGTAGTTGAACGTTTCATTTCATTTACTTTCTTTACTTAGAATTAGTCTCCATGCCCTCCTCCGACACCCGATTTATACCGAAATTAAGACTTAAAGAAATAGGTCAGAATAAATATACGGTTAAAAGCATACGTTGCTTTATATATATAATATACGGCAGAATAAATGCATTGAATTAAAGAAATACGGTTTTAGAATTAAAGAAATATAGCATTATACAAATTCGCAGTTTATCAAAAAGAATGCGTCAAATAATTAAATTTTGAAGAAATTATAAAAGTAAATTTGCAGGATTATATAGTCAGGCACTATAAAATCTCATTTAGAGCTAGGAAAAAATGAGAGAAATGGGTTGTTATAATTTGAAAATTAAATTAAAAGTTTTATGTATTTAAGGTTTAAGAATATCTTTGTTTTACGTACTGAACATAATATTAATGAAATGGAATTAACAACTCTTGAAAGTAGCTTTTAAAAAAGAAGTGAAATATAGTTAGTTATAGACTTTACTATTTCCAGCAGAATCTTCTAGAATGCTTTACACTGTGGATTTCTTCATTTTCTTTAGTTTTTGTGCTGCATTTGATCATGTTAAACGGATTCGCAATAAAGCGTCCTCTAAGGGGTTCAGATTTTTATCTAGAATTGTATAACAATTACATTGAATTATTATATCTTTAAAGCTGAAGCACGTTTATATATTAACAACTGAATAAATAATAAAAAGCAATGAACTATAAAGAAAAGGAGCGTCTTGCCTGATATTTTCTTTGTTTCATTCTGTCCTTTAATTATGTTAATTAAAATGTTATACAGGGGGTTTATAAAGTCCCGGACCCATTTTGATGTTTAATGACTCATAAAATAATGAAGATATAAACAAACTTATGGCATTTATTGATGGAATAACTTACATATTTTCTTTTTCAGGTTTGAATATCTTTACTTTTGTAAATATCGTCTGCGCGTGTGGTTCATTTCAGATAATTTCATTTTCCAGTCTACATATCTGTACTTTTCTAAATATCGTCTGCTTATTAATTGCAGTTTTCTCTCTTTTGGAAACCCCCATGAATACCGTGAGGCACAAAGGGATTCCCCAAAGGTTAATGTATGGTGTGGACTAATGCACGACCGAGTCATTGGGCCTTTCTTTTTTACAGAAAAGACGGTCTCATCAGTCGTATACTTAGACATGTTGGAAAATTTCGTATTTGCACAACTAAAAGAGCCTCAGCCACATGTCTTTTTTCTACAAGATGGTGCACCACCTCGTTGGGGTACCATCGTTCGTAGTTCTTTGAATGACCATTTTACAGGGAGATGGATTGGGCGAGGAGGTTCAATTCCTTGGCCACCCGGATCACCTGACATAACGCCGGTGGACTTTTTTCTTTGGGGATTTGTAAAGGACAACGTTTACAGGAGGAGATTGTCGAACATGGATGACCTAAAAGCCAGAATTACGACCACAATAGCCTCTGTGGATGCCGACATGCTTGCCGGTGCCTGGCGTGAAATTGAATATCGACTCGATATTCTCCGTGCGACGAAGGAGGCACACGTGGAAGTTCATTGACAAGGATCATGAAACTTTTTGAGTCTATCTAACCATTTATGTTATTAATTTTAATCTATCTTTATTATTGTATGAGTTATTAAACATCAAAATGGGTCCGGGACTTTATAAACACCCTGTATTTCTCACATTGTGGAATTTTGTCGTCGATTAAGGAATTTCGGCAATAATGAGATAACAGAAATATCCCATGGTGCATTTAGCTTTTCCATTCCTAGGGCATACATTAACATTTAATTAAATATGATAATTAAGTCTTTACCAATAACAGACTGAAATATCAGTTGAATTCAAGTACATCGCTTCTGAGCTATGTGAAATTGTTTTTCAGTAAAGAAAGTTGTTTATTCTTTTTTGTTATATATGTTCTTGTATATGCTTGTTTCCTTTTTTTGAAGGCTGTTTACATAATATAGCTTCTTCTATAATTTTATCATACCCTTAGATTAACTTTCAATTAAAATTAATTTCATCCTATTGTAAAATTAGAATGCAGTTTAAATTAGTAAATCACAGAAGAGGAATTCTTATTTGTCTCTTGTCCTTTTGATGTTCCAGATTATCAAATAATTATTATGGTTTAAACCGGTTTAAATTAAGTGAAAACGGCTGAGAACTATAATTTAAATTAATAGCTTTCATTTTTCGTTTAAACTCGTCATTTCTACTTCAGGACTTGTCGATTTGGGAAAAATATTAACTTTAAATCAAACAGAAGATAACTCCTGTAAATTCAATTAGTAATTTAATATTGGCAATGCTTAAAAAAGGGGTTGCAATGTTCGAAAGAGGTAAAAAATACAATAAACGTCTACATTTAAAATAGTAACAAGGTAAATCTGCTTTAAATAATAATAAAAAAAAGTAACTTTATTTACACACAGAGCTTTGATATCAGACTTGTCACCATTTTCAATTTCGCATAGCACTAACTAGAAAATTGAATGCTATTGCCAGTCCATGATTACTAAACGTTTGTAAGAAAATGTGTGTGGCTTATCAATAACCGATATCTGACGTGAGATCTAGAAGGTGCGAATTCGATGAGTATCAGATTTATTAGACCACTAGTTGGTAAGCATTAGGTTTACTGTAAGTTCCATTATATTTGCTGTTTGAGTTAAAACGAGGTGCAAACCGTAAGTCATGCTTGCTTGAAATGAAATTATCAAGAAAACGTTTGCGTGTATGTGGTGTTTAAATAGACTGTGAAAAAAACTATTCTCGGTGAAAATGATTGACATATATCAGTTGACGATAAAAAGAGAATAAATAAAGCTCAGCTGTTAAAATTCAAGTGCCGGATATAATAATTCTGTGCAAAATTAACTTCACAGATACTTTTATAAGTTTCATTTTATTAGAGTACTGTAATATTTTGGGGTTTATAAATCTTAAATGTGTTACAGATCCTAAACATAATAAGATGCCAAATTCAATGTATTTAAAAAATTAATGTAAGTTGTCCAAAACGTTCTTCGCTTCCATTTTTATCATGTATCAATATTTTTGTTAATGCAATTTATGCTTTCAACTCAAATTCTGTTTTCAGTAACATTAATATTGTGGAAATGACGTATCCAGATATTAGACACATATAAAAGAATCTTCTATGAGATTTGATGTTAGAATAGATTTTGTTAAAAATTACATTTGCTTCTAAAGAAGATGAAGTTACGAATGCTATGAGAATAATATGAAGACATGATCTGATATCATAGTCATTAATCGAATCAGTTATATTTAAAATAAAAGTATCTCTTATAGTCATATCATTTATTCAAATTATAAACGCTACGAATGTGCAATTTGTTGCTCTGCTTTGTAAAAATAAACTATAGTTATAATTCGGAAAGGAAGCAGAAATTATAAAAAATTATCGTGTTCATTGTAGCTCTACGGTAAAGGGAAAGAATTTGTACTGATATATGGCGCCATCTATGTGCAATATTCTAAACTACCTTTTAATTCATCATTGAATAAATTTTAAACATTTGATTGAATTGCGTAAAGATTTAAAGATATTTGATTACAAACATTTGCATATTGATTTCAAAAACTAATTATAAATAATGTATGTAATCATAAGTGATTATAAACAATTTCCTATTTAAGTCACTGGTTCAAAATTAAAGCGCAATGTAAGAATGTAATTTTTTTATTTCATTATTTTGAAATTCTTTATATTATTACTACGAAATTTGTTGTGAAAATCAAGGCTATTTTTGTTAAAAAAATGAAATTTAAAAAATTAATTATTAGAAATTTTTCTTTAAAACTGCAGTAGATGATTAGAAAAAAAAAGAGATTACATTTTCGTGGATTTATGTTAAAAAAAAATTATATTTGTAATTTAGAGAAAGCTTCGAATTTTCGATTGCTATTATTTTTATTAAAATATGGCAATATAATTTAATTTTTGTGTGAAGCATTAATGTTAGGTATTAATAATTTTATATTTAATTTATAACATTAAATTTTCAATTAGCAATTAATGATTGAAGCTGATTTTATTGTAATATCATTCTATAAATTATTTAAATCCTTACGCATAGATTGTTAATGTTGTAGTTACAACATTAACAATCTATGTACAATAGAGAAAGAGAATAAAACTTATAATATAGTAAGATTTAAATTACGATTTTTATCTATTCAAAATATTAGTAATATAATGAAAGAGAATTATTTGAAAGTATTGTACAAATTTATGTTATAAGTAGCATCTAGTATTAATATATTTTTTATTTACGAAAGTGGAAATTAAATTTTACTATAAATTTCCGTATTGCCGGCAGATGGCAGCACATCTCTCTTAAATGGCGTAAAATTCCCAATTTGGAGTTTTCCATTTATATTTCAAGAAGTGATGAGCAAATTTGAGAACTCTGCCTTAGCGAAATGCTTTGATTTTAAAAGTGGCTGTAAAATGGTAAATTAAACTTTTAATAAAGAAATTTTTTAATGTTCTGGGGCGACTAAAATTTCTAAAAAACTATAACAGTTCAAATAAAAATCCTACTAAATTTGTCAGAAAAATGAGTAATAATGGTAAGAGTACTAATGATACATTTAATGTTTTTTTTAGTAAAAAATCTAAAAATTAATTTATAATTAAAAGTGTTTCTAAAAAATTTCGGATTTTCTTCTGCAAAAATTTTTTCTGGCAGCCAATCTGAATTCTGAAGCAACACTTAATTTAACTTATTTCTCAGATTAGAGCTCTTTTATGATAAGATTTTTCATTTGATTTAGAAAAGTGATCTAAGTTTTAATACTTGAATATTGTTACCAGAGTCGGAACAATAGTAAGGCACTTGCTTCAGGTCAATAACTGCAAGAGGCTCCAAATTAGCTCTGGAAATTTCTAAATTTGTTCTTAAAAAAAAAAAAAAATATGATCATTGACTTTCAAATTCGGAACACGTCAGGAATTATCAAAATAATTTTTTGTTATAAACCATCTTGATGAATTAAAAGAAGTAGTAAATGTAATATATCCTCAAAAGTGCTGAGCTTTCACGGTTCTTTGTACAATGTTTTCTAACATTAAAATTTCTTGTTGGTATTTATAAACTTAAATTAATTTACCTGGCGTATTGAACTTTAAAGACTATATATTTCTACAGAAATCATCATGTTCACGATATTAGTAACCCCTTTCCACCTCCTTTTAATTTAAAGTGTAACTTTTATTGCTTTTACTTTACCATAAGAAGCTTTTCAAAGTCCACTAACGTAAACTGGATGGTGATGTATTTCAGGATTGGCAATCTTGTAGCTGGAGTGTACCAAACCAACCTATCAATATGATTCAGGATGTCACAGAGTAAGGAAATATTTAAAACAATTCGATTTCCGCGGCAAGGCATGCAAATTTAGGGAATAGAGGACAAAAATTTTTAATTATGTATTAATATATTAATTATGCGTCATTTAAAGATTAACACAAAAATGAAAAGCATAAAATATAACTATTCTTTCATAAATAAAAAATTAAAATTGTACATATATTATGCGTTATGTATCTTTTAAGCATATTTATTAAAAGGAAAAATAAACGTCATGAAATATGAGTATAAATAATCAAATATTCGTTTGAAGTTTTACAAAATATGAAATCGGTAATAAAACAAATTCCAACTTTCAAACTTGGACTTCCAGATGCCCATATTGGCAGGAGGATTACGTCATTCAAAATTGGATGGCTCTGGGTACCGTTATTTCATCACAATGCGAGAAACATACATATATTCAGCTTCTTCATAATTTAATTTCTTTAAATAAATATAATACAGGGCGATAATATTTGGTGGCAACAATTTGAAAAGTGAAACAACGCTTACAGTGAATCGACGCAAAATGCCAAAACGAAATTAATAATCCTTCTGGGCAAATAGCCCCTTTGGACCAAAAAATGAGACAGTTCCATATCTCCCGTTCTTCTGGGCCGATTGACGAAATTCAAATTGCGTTTTTCATGTCTCGAAAACGCGACTTAGGATATATATTAGATTTATATATAGCATTGTTCTAACATAGCTATTTTGACACAAAATCGGGCTGTTGCTGAAATAACATACTTGTTGTTCACCTCTGTCGAGTTGTAGTTACTACGGAAAATGACTTAGATGGCCTGCTCTGTCTACTTTGGTGGGCACAATGCAGTTGCAGTTTGTCCAGTCACCAGTTCCACGGCGAACACGTGCATGCCACGATATGCGCGGCGGACATTTTCAGCACCTTGCTATGTAAATATTGGGTTGGCAACTAAGTAATTGAGGATTTCACTCAAAGATGGCTTCAGTTGAATTTTTAGGTTTGCAGACGTAGTACAAATGTAAAACACATTTTGTTATTTGATAGTTGGCAATTCAGCTGTGAATCAGTAAAAAATGTTTTTTGATCGGTTGCGCAGTTTTCGTTTGGCGTTCGTTGAAAAATGGAAAATCAAAAGGAACATTTTCGTCATATTTTGCTATTTTATTTCCGCAAAGGGAAAAACGCATCGCAAGCTCATAAAAAGTTATGTGCTGTTGTTTATGGTGACGAAGCCTTAAAAGAACGGCAGTGTCAAAATTGGTTTGCCAAATTTCGTTCCGGTGATTTTTCACTCAAAGGTGAAAAACGCTCTGATCGTCCAGTTGAAGTTGATGACGACCTAATCAAAGCAATAATCGATTCGGATGGTCACAGTACAGCACGTGAGATTGCGGAGAAGCTTCATGTATCACATACATGCATTGAAAATCACTTAAAACAACTTGGCTATGTTCAAAAACTCGATACATGGGTTCCTCACGAACTGAAAGAACGCATTTAACGCAACGCATTAACGGCTGCGATTTGCTAAAGAAACCTAATGAAAATGATCCATTTTTAAAACGACCGATAACTGGCGATGAAAAATGGGTTGTTCACAACAATATCGAGCGGAAAAGATCGTGGAGCAGGCCAGGTGAACCAACTCAAACAACATCAAAAGAAGGCTTTGTTATCAGTTTGGTGGGATTACAAAGGAATTGTCTACTTTGAACTCTTACCATCCAACCGAACGATCAATTCTGATGTCTACATTGAACAACTAACGAAATTAAACAATGCAGTTGAAGAAAAGGTGTTGTATTCCATCAGGACAATGCAAGGCCACACACATCTTTGGTCGCTCGGCAAAAATTATTGGAGCTTGGTTGGGATGTTTTGCCACATCCACCATATAGTCCTAACCTTGCACCATCTGATACTTTACAAATCTCCTTGAATGGTAAAAATTTCAATAATGATGATGATATCAAATCGTACCTGATTCAGTTTTTTGCTAATAAAAACCAGAAGTTTTATGAACGTGGGATTATGATGCTGCCTGAAAGATGGCAAAAGGTCATTGATCAAAATGGGCAATACATTACAGAATAAAGTTATTTAGTTCTATGAAAAAGTTGTCTTTGATTTTCTAAAAAAAAATCCGCAATTACTTAGTTGCCAACCCTATATATGCAAATACCGATGTTATTATTTCCAATAGAGTTTTCCGCTTGCACCGGATATGAGGTTATACTTTTCTTTCGCATTTATCTTGAAATCTGAGTGTCATTAAGGGTATAGTTCTTTCTGCATTTTTTATGAATTCCTGGAGAGGAATTTGGTTGCGCTGAGTTTGGGCGGTCTTGATGGAACACCCGTTATAGTGGCGCCCATTGACCTCTTCGCGTCAGGTGAGAAAACATCTAAGCTCAGCTGTGATTGTTATTACATTTTTTTTTGTGCATATGTGTACCTTTTTGTATAATCTGTATTACTCTTTTATATAATAGTTATGCTTTAATATTTTTATTTGTTTCTTTTTTTAGGTAAGTGTTGCTTCTTGTTAATTTTTCTTTGCTTCATCTTTAAAGGTAAGCATTTGCTTTTTTTTTAAAAAAGAAATATAAATTAGAGATTGTTGTTATGTTGAAATATACGATGTTCTTCGTTGTATTTTACAGCTCTGTTATTTATTTAAATCAAAAGTTATGAATTGTTAAGATTAGCCTAGAAATATAAAAGTAGAGTTTTTTAGGCCTTTCTACGTAATTGTAAGGCTAACTTTCATAATTTTTTAGTATGTTAATTAGTTAATTTATATGGTCTCAAGTAGCTAGACTTGCATTTCAGACTGGTAGCAGTTGATTGTCATTTTACTGAAAGATATACATGCAAATTGTTGATTTAATACAGAAGGTATTTTCACAAATTTGGATAATCCAAGATTTGGTCGATTGGGTGTTGTGTTTTCCTTTGTCTAATGGGGGAAAATATATAGAATTATCGCATTCTCCCCTTTTTGTTATCGTAGTGTAAATGGTTAGCTAGTAACTGGAAGATCCATGATTCCAAACTCAATAGGGGTAGAGTTCTTTTTCTCATTTTTCCCAGCTCCGAGAAAAGTAACAATTTCTAAAGACGCAGCATAAACTATGAAAATAATTGTAGAGCAAAGGTTTAAAAGTAGGTATAAAAGCAGTCTTAATTTGGTATACATTTGTGTAAATAAAGAACAGTGTTCGTGTGTTTGTCTTTTATACAGAGCTACAGTTTTATTCCGATCTTGATTACATTTTGTACACCTGACCTTCAAAACAAACGAAGGTCACTGTCTGCGTAAGATTTCTAAAACCTCACCTCTCGGGGGTCTACATTCAATGCGTTCGTATTTAAAACGGAACATTCTTGATACCCATCTTGCGTAAACATCACTCATTCTAGGTTTACGTCGCCGTTATTGCGTTCCTGCCATCAATGGAAGTCGTACATGCTAAGCACGGAATTCATAATTGTTTCTTTACAAAAAAAGTAAATATTAATAGTTTCAATTTTGATATCATGTTGCACATTTTAAGTTCACGTCGCCGTTGTTGCGTTCATGCTGTCAGTTTTTACTAAAAAAGTTTGACGGCGCCGTATTCGTTTACTCGAGAAGAATGTAGAGCTTTCCAGAAGAGTATGGAACCTTTAAAGCAGAATTTAAGTGCGCTTGTCTATCAGTTTTTCGCGGTGAAAAAATCGGCCAAAGTGGATGGCAGTTTTCTCAAAAAAGATACAAGCGACAATAAAGCAGGTATCTATTCTCACTAAAACCGTTAGATGGTGCTGTGTTAATTATCTCTTTTGAGAAGTGTCGAACGTTTAGAGCTAAATTTAAATGCGCTATCTACAGCTTTTTGGGAATACTTCGAAAACAGGATTTCGAAAAGTACCCCCATTCCCTTAAACTCGCCAAAACTTATGAAGCTTCTGAGCTACTGTACCATTTTTAAATCCTACTACCAAAAGGACAAGCAATTTTTTTAAAAAAAATTCTTACATTTGTTTATTGTCTATAATGTTACATTTGTAATAAAGATTGTTACGGATTTTGAATTTATTTAGTTATTTATTTGCAATTGTAATTAAAATTGTTTTATTTTCCGTGCAACGGGGACGATTTTTTTAAGACAAAGCTACGTCGAAAAAGTAAAAATACAAGAGCGCGTATATTTAATATTTAATAAATAAATATCTCGATTTTTCTGGATGGCAACAGCAATTGCGAGATATTTATTTATTAAATATTAAATGCACGCTTTCTTTTTTTTTTATTTTTCGGACATAGCTTTCTCTTCAAAAATATCATCTGCTTTGCAGAGGAAAATAAAACAATTTTAATTACAATTCTAAATAAACAGCTAAATAAATACAAAATCCGTAACAATATCAAATCAGGTTTAATTAAGCTGTATATAACAAAAAGAGATTTACATAAGAAAGAAACTGAAGTGTAGTTAGTAATAAATAACAAATGTAATGACAGATTTTTTTTATCAGCTTTATTAACTTTAATGAGAAGGACTGAACAGTTTTTTTTACCATCAACAAGTTTTTCAGTGTTGTGAGAGTAGGTAGTGGCTGCCGTTCAAATACATTTGTTCAAGTGTTCATCCCTGAGTCTGTTTCTGTACTTATTTTTTAAAAATTTCATACCGGAAAAAAGAAATCTCACACAGATATATAGAACTGAATACTGCCTTCACTTTGAGACAAACTGGACATTTTTCTTTAGGAACAAGATGCCAAATATTTTCAAAGCTTGAAGGAAGCGATTTTTTTACAGATAAATCACCTTAAACATCAATCAGTTCCAACTCCACTGCAGCATTATCTGATTGAAAATCAAAATACTCTATAACAAAAGTACGGGACTCTTCAGCATTACTCTCTATTAAAGGCGTTTTGGCAAACAATTGAAATCATTTCGAAATCTTGGAAGTGTTTGTTGAATTAATTACTTTCTTACGAATGGATACACTTGCATAGCACAGTAGATACACACATTAGTTCTTTACCTGGGTAAAGAAGCAATCAGTTTTCCATTCCGAATGAAAGTGATAAGTTTTTTGCTTTTTGCTTGAACACGCCTATGCTATAACAGACCTAGCTTGGTACCAATGCATATATCAGACTATCCAAGTTAGCAAGTGCCTTATATACACAAGAAAAACATAATGTGCATAACCTCACACGTATACAATCAACTATGAGTGACCGTTGCGGGGGAGAAACAATCAGTTGTCGTCAGCGTCAGCTCAGGGGAGGAATCAAGGTTAATCAAACGGGGGGGGAGGAAGCTTAACTACCGAAAATGCTCCAGTAGCTCGCGATCGACGTATTGGCGATCACTGCCCTAAACGAAGCTTCTCCACTTTGCGTGAAGCCCCAGCAATGCTGTGTACTTCAACTAGTTTGGAATACTATAATTCCAAATGCAGTTTTCAGTTTTATTCAAAATCCAAGCCGAAATATTTACTTTGTTTGCCTAATTTCAAATTTTACATTAGTGTATTCCTTTTCCAATTTGATAGTGTAAAGAATTGAATTTTAACGCCAATATTAAAATCACTATCAGAAAAAAAAAAACGATTCATGGTACGAACATTACATTTCTACCACATAATAATATTGTTACGAAATGTTCAGTTGCGGTGGGATAGCTTCCCCGCAAAGCAGGTTTAGGGTTGCCACATTTGGCGAGAAATTGCCCATTTGGCGACAAGCCATAGACGGATGGAGAACCTTCTGAAACGATTTCTTCCTGGTTTAGTCCAGAATGTTCTCGAACACAAGCCAAAAGCTACATAAACGCTGTTGGCACGCGGTGAGTCAATCAGTGCGGAGACTATCGAGTTGCTCGTTGAGTGCATCGAGAGAATCTCTTAGTGTATCGCGAGTTTTATCTTAGAGTGCGTTGAGCTCCGAGAACGACCAATCCCAGTCGGGAGATGTACTCTAGTGTATCGTCGTGTGCATCGCTAGTTGTAGTGTGGAGAGTGTCGAGAGTAAGTAGTATTCCGAGAACGACCAAGCAGAGTCGGGAACTTTACTCTGGTGCTTTGCTGTGAAGCTGTCTCCACCGTTATAAGCCTGATAGCCTGAAGGGTGTGTCGCTGATTGTCTCGGCGTGTTTATAAGAGTTCTTCGACGACTGTAAGCGTGATTTTGGAGCTGTCTTGAAAAATACTGGTCAATAAAGTGTATTTTGATACTTCATCAAGTGTTGTCGTCGTTATTCACTCCAAATTTGCGAACCTTTACGTATATAAGGAGAAAAAAAAGTAACACTATTTTAGTCTATAAAGCTCTTAAAACATTTTATTCTGTATCTGCTACTTTATTCCAGCTCACTCGTACGTCCGAGACTGGTATAAATATTCGAAACCTTCTGTTTCGCATCATCTTAAAAACTCCACTCGCTTATCAGATAAGGTGAACTTTTATTTGTTCTTATCCCATCACCGCAAATAAACGGGTTTTATGGCTTTCCTGTCAAGAGCGTTCCTTTGAAAAGGGTTGTTCTCGGGCGAGGTTTATGTTTTTATTGGCTTTTCCTTGCAATATTTATCGGGATCCTTCTAAATGTGTGACGTAATGGGAAATAAAAACCCAATAACGCAGGTGTTCGCAGAATGTAGCAGTAAATAAAGTATGGGACCTGACGCTAGCTGGAAATCTTTGGAAGAGAAAGCTTATTTTTCTTGAGGATTATTCGATAGACATGTTGAATGGTGGTGCGAAAGAAGTATGTTGTCTTTTGTTTGTCACGGGTGTGTATGTAATCCAACTTTGAAGGTGATAGGATAGATTTTAAATCATGATTGAAGAAAAAGGAAAGATAAAAATGGTGGAATAGAATGAAGGAAATAAAAATGTTCTCTTTATCAAGATTGTTAATTTCTTCAGTTGTAGCTTTTCAAATTTTGCTACGAAACAAAATGTGTGGAATGCATGATTTGACAAACTTTAGACAACATCACCGTATTTTTGCCTTAATTTCCGATCTCAGATCGCAAATCCGATCTCAAGCTGAACTAACTGACAGCAGATTCTTTCTCTTCGACCTTAAATAGTTTTCAACTGTACACGCGAGATGTTTTTAGTACTTTCTGCTTCTGGAAATTACTGGAAAGCAATAAAAGCATGGAATTCCGTTTACAGCTAACATAGTGGTCAATTACATTTATTCAATTTGAATACAGATTACCGAGATATCCGTTTACTTAGTGTTAAATGCACGTGCCCCTGTATCCTTACTTTTCCGGCATCGCTTTCGTTGTTATGTTTCGTTCGTATAAAATGCTAAAATGAACTCAGCGTACTAAGAGGAGAGAATTTTATATCCGATATATACTGAAGAAATTCTTTTTATCATCCCATTGTCTTTCAAGAGTGAAACCTGATCAAGATAATGCAAGAAGTCATCCTTAAAAAAGTACCACTACATTCCTTGAAAAAATGAAGACTGATACAGGTATTGCTTATATAAATTTTCAACGAATTCTTGCGGAATTGTCTAACGTTTCACCTATGGACTATTATGCCTCTGATCTCTTGAAAAACGTTCTAAGCGCAAACGCACCTTGATGGATGGACTCTAGAAAGTACTGGAAGAGAAATTGAAATCAATACCCCTGCAAATTTCATGTGAAAGCTTTTTATCTTGGAAATCACGATACAGACTCTAGAAAAAAAAGCTATCATACGGCCTATTAAAAATATCTTTGTATTTTAAACATTAATTTAAACGCTCCGCAAATCGTTTTTAAAATGTGTAAATACCCTGTATAGCAAGCAAAGCGTTTCGCTGAATGTATTAAAAATACACTTAATGAATTTTCTGTACTTGTTTTATTCATACTCAGTCAGACAGGCAGTGCGTATTCCAAATAAAAATTTCTGTGTGCATTTTCCACAATTATATTCGGAATTAATAAGAATTTTGATAATGTAATCAATTGTATTATGCCTACTTCTAAGTTGCTCATACTATTCCTGAGTCTGTACTACGTTAACGTTGGATCGTTAGAAAAATTTACTCGCTATTCATGGCAACAATCGTAATATCCCATATTTTGAATTGAGGAAATGTGTTTACAGTTCGCAGTTAATTCTAAGCTGGCGAAGGCGCAAAATGGCTAAATAGGTGCGTATAGTGATTGAGCTCGTAGCTGCGCGGCGCCACAGGAAATTATTGAGTCAGAAAGGAAATGAAAAGGCTCTAGCTTTTACACTCTGTATAATGTTTATGGTTTCCTCGAGTATTATTCAAGATTAGAAAAGTCGTCGGCTCTCGAATGCAATTTAACGATGTTTTTGAGCGACATTCATACGTGAGAACAGAATAAAGGACTTTTTTCACACACACACACACAAAAAAAAATATATATATAAAACTGGTTTAAAAAGGATTCTGAAGAGTTTTTTTCGTGGCGTCTGTGCGTGCGTACGTACGTATGTATGTCTGTATGTCGCATAACTAAAAAACGAGTAGCCTTAGAACATTGAAATTTTGTATATAGGACTGCTAAAACATGTAGATGTGCACCTCCTATTTTCGTTGCAATCGGCCGCTTCAAAGGCATATAAATTTATGTATATATATATCCACTTTGTATTCGGCTCAGTGAGGTCAGTTTTTTTATTCTTATATGTTGGTAAATTGTGCATTTTTTGCTTTAAAAATGAGTGAATTATGTTGTTCTTATCTTCCGGTTAACGTTTTCATGCCTATTAGTAAATCTGCATGCAAGATTTGTAGAATTATCAACAATTTAAAAGTTGTTTAATTGCAGCTAAGCCTAATCATTTTTCTCTTGCCGGACATATTTGTTTACATTTGAAACTTACTAGAATATTGGATTTGTTGCCAATCTAGAGAAACTAAGTTTCGCAACAACAAAAATAACGTCTTCTTTCATTATTGCGAATGAAATCATGCTTAATCCATTCTGGAATTTATTCGAGGAAATAAATGTTTAAGGTTTTCTTCGTAATTTTTAATATAGGTATTTTGAGTTTTTATTTATTTTTTTTTTGTATTTTTGCCTTGTTTCGAAGTGAGAACTGAACTAATTGAATAAGAAATACTCAATCTTCTGCAAAAAACTGTTTCTTTCTTTCTTAGTCCAAAGGGGCTTTGTCCCTGAAGGACTATTGTTTTCGTTTTACGATTTTGCGTCGGAAACATAAAATTCTGTATCACTTTTCAATCTGTTGCCACAAAATATTATAGCCCTGTATTATATTTAAAGAAATTAAATAATGAAGAATGTGCATAAATGCATGTATGTTTCTCGCATTGTGATGAAACGACGGTCCCTAAAGCCATCGAATTTTGAATGCCGTCATCCTGCCGCGAATATAGGCATCTGGAAGCCCAAATTTGAAATTTGGAATTTGTTTTATTAACGATTTCATATTTTGTAAAACTTTAACGAATTTTTGATTCACAAACTCGAGGATTTCAAAGCGGGCCATGGCAACGTTGTACGGAAAAAAGCATTTTTATCCGCAGCGGGTGAGACTGTGTGTAGGAAATTCTAAAGATATGCTCAGTTTAAAATTATTTTACGATATTGTTCTTTAACTGAATTTTATGGTTTAAATGCGACGAACGTGATATTCAATAAATAAAAGTAACACACAAAATGTTTAAAAAAACGCCCCTTTGGACGTAATTTAAAGTCTGAAACCTTTCAGACTTTTTTTTTAGTTTAATTTCATTTACACATCGTTTTAGATTTATTGTAGTATTTGAATAGAACATGTAGCAACGATTAGGTAATTAATTCTCCAGCTGATATACATAATTTTTTGTGTTCTTGATGAGTTATAAAATGAATGAGATGTAACGCTGTTATGTGAAGCTAGCGCCAGAGTGTCGCAGTGGTAAACAAATATAGGGAATTTTAAAGAGTGCATTATTGTGGTTTATGCGCTATCGATGAAGTAGATTTAATTCAATCCTATAAGTTTGAATGAAACGAAAATGCGTATAATTTAATATTCCGTACAAGGAAGTCATGTGGTGTACACATCATTTTTTTTTACTTCCTTGTACGAAGTAAAGGAAGTATTGTAATCGCGAAAGTTTTCGAGTGTCATATTTAAACGGAAATACCCATTTCGGCCGCTCCCGAATCCATATGGACGACTTTCTTGCGTCACGACTTTACGTACGGACACAATAAAACACTGTGTCCGTACGTAAAGTCGTGACGCAAGAAAGTCGTCCATATGACAGGTAAAATAATGTAAACAATAGAAAATAATTAAATAATTAAATATTCCTGTGGTGCGGTTGCATAGGATTGAATTGTAAAGAAATTATAAGATTATCGCATTAGGAAAAATTATTTAGGATATTGGTTTGGCTATTGTTGACCGACAATTAAATCTAAAAGCTGGAGAAAAACCCCTCTAACCAGAGGGGTTAAAAAGTAGCATTTATGGGAAAAACTAATTAAAAATGGATTTTTTCTTGACATTTGTATGTAAGTATGCACGTATGTGTCTGGGTAACTCAAAAACGATTAGCCGTTGAACGCTGAAAATTTCTATGTGCGACTCTTGTAACATCTAGTGGTGCACCTCCCTTTTTTATTGCAATCAGCGTTGCCAAAAATATATGTATACATCCAATCCCTTACCCAGCTTACGTGGCCTTTAGTTTCGCAGTCGTTCGTCGTACGCATATACTTTCAGTTACAAAAGTGTTTTAAATGGCAAAAATATTCATGTTTTTGCATTGTCAAATTTAAAAAAGCATGATAAAAAGAAAATCTGAAAGCTTTCCGATTTTATATTGCACCCAGAAGAGCTTTTTTTTTAAATGTTTTCTTAGTTACCTTTATGTATTAAATATCATGTTCTTCGCACTTAAGCCACATAGAATTGAATTCAACAGCAATATCACAAAATATTTAATAGAGCATATCTTTAGAATTTCCGATACACAGTCTCGTGCGCTGGAAATAATTTTTTTCCTGGCATTGCTCGGTTTCATATCATTGAGTTTGTTAATAAAAAATTCATTAAAGTTTTACAAAATAAGAAATAGATAATAAAACCGATGCGAAGTTCAAAATTCGGTCTTCCAGGTGCCCATGCTCGGGTGGAAGACTACGTTATTCAGAGTTGATATTTGTCTATGTACCGTTGTTTTCTTACAATGTGAGAAAGATGCATAGATTCATGCAGGTTCTTCATTATTTAATTTCTTTAAATATAATACAGGGCGACAATATTTGGTGGCAACAATCTGAGAAGTGATTGAACTGCTTCGATGCAAAATGCCGTTTTGAGACTAACATCCCAGTCGGAACTAACGACCTTTTGTGCTAAAAATGAAATTATTATTTCGACATAAGTGAGAGAAGAGGATATTTCTAGAATTTGACTGATAACTTTCGCATTAGGCATCCCTAAAGCATCCCAAAACACGAATTCATCATAAAACATACTTCTTTCTTGTCATAAGGCTAACAAAATACATGGATGAATACTAGTTCCACTTTGAGAAGTTTGGTTACATTTCTGTTACTTTCTGTACCGCAGGGGACAATATCATTCATTCTCTGTTTCTGAACAGTTTATGTCGGTTACCGCCTGGAGCACAGGAAGTATCTTATTTTTTTGCCTTCTTTTCGAGACACTCTTGTTACATTTAAAAGGCGGGGTGATGATCACTGTAATCGTAGTCGCAGTCGCAAAGAGGAAATAAGATAACTCTTCGGAAAGTACCTACATTAGTGCAAGGAATGTAGCAAATCAAATGACAAGCCTTCTTAAGAAAGTTAAGACTTGTAGTAATTGAAATTTAATGTTAATCTATAACATTCGAGGACATGTTAGCCTACATATTTATTAGCTTTCTGTCTTTGCTAGATTTCGTTTCTTTTTGAAGGTATTTAGTTTATTTATTGGTTATGCGCATTTGTGATTCTTGAAAACCTAAAACTGCGATTTAGTTTTAAAGGCAGGTTGATAATAAAATGCAGGCTAGAGCCGTCGCGCGCGTTTGCGTAATTACTATTTAACTAACCTGCCCAACCGGGGTGCGTAATGGCAAACCGCACATTCAGTTGAACAATGTTAAACGAATTACGCACACCGCGCATGCCCAGACGAGAATTTGGCGCAATTACGACTTTGGCGTCATTTTAAAAGAAGGTAAATATGGTATAGGGTTGATGTTCTGTTATCGGGACGTAAACAGTTCGGGTTTTTAAAACTTGTTATGTTGTACGTTGCTTCATTACTTTGAGTGTAAATATCGATTGTAAACTCCCCATATTTACGTTTAAGAAGAATTACAAAACAGGAAACAGGACACGATGTTGTTTATTGATTGTACTTCTGAGGAATAAAAGCAAACGATTGTTTACCATGCGTACCATTCATAAATACTTTAACAACTTAAGGAATATATCTAGGTTAAACGACTGAATGAAAGCCAATCTCTCACGCCAACGGTACACTATTGAGCATGCGCAGTAAGCGAAATTCGTTAACATTGATCAACTCAATGTGCGGTTTGCCATTACGCCACTGGCCGAGGGACAGCGGTTAGCGACGCTGACTGCTGTAACAAAAGGTTCGGGTTCGAATTCGGGAGATTGTATAGGTGTTTGTAAATGTATAGTGTCTTTGCGGCATGATGGCACAAGCATTATAAGACAAAGATTATTTTTGTTATACATTTAGTATAAATTTGGTGCTATTTATTTTGACCCATTTTTATTCTAAATTTTATATAATAATTATCGTTATTATTATTAGCTCAAAATGGGTGTTAACCCAGAAGAGCTATTAGTCCCGAAACGAGATTTTCGTCGAATCACTTTTCAAATTGTTGCCACCAAATATTATCGCCTAATATCATATTTAAATGAACTAAATATAATGAAGAATGTGCAGGTATGCATATACGTTTCTAACAACGGAACCTGTAGTCATCAAATTTTGAATAACGTAGTCATCCACCCGAACATGGACACCTGGAAGCCTGAATCTTGAACTTCGAATTTGTTTTATTATCTACTTCATATTTTTTAAACTTAACGAATTTTTGATTAAAAGGATTTTCAAAGCGAGCAATGGCAACACTGTAGGTAATAAAGTATTTTTATCTCTAACGCGCGAGACTGTCTATCGGAAATTCTAAAGATATGAGTTTTTAAATATTTTTAGCACAATGTGGCGTTAGCCCAAATGCTCTCCAAACGTGTATGTGTCTGTAAATGAAAAGATCGCCCCTTTATGTAGATTGTTATTAATCATTACTGATTCTTCTGTAGACTTCTGTAGTCTATCAGACTTCTGTAGTCCTGAGTAGGAACAGGGAGCTTACTAAAAGCTATGTTCGTGCGTGTGTAGAGGATACAACAAAGTTAAAGAGGGTGCAAATTACCCTTTATTTGCTTCACGATTTTACATACGTTCCCGTACTTCGGGATACAAAGATTAATCACTTGTGATCTGAACGTAAAAGAATATAAGACTACTAACTAATATTTAAATAAGAGCAAACGAAAACTACAGTAAGAGTTTAACTTTCAAGAGGGTTAACCTCTGGCCTTAAAGGCGGACAATAACGGATGGAAAGCTCGCCTGAAGACTCGTAGCAAGAGAGCTCTCTTTCCTTCCTTCTTCTACTTGGCAAAACGCCACAACTTAAATACTTAAGCGTTAGCAAGTACAATTTGCATAAACATATTCACGCGTTAATTCTAGCCGGAAGTGGAAAATAAGAGATGATAGTAAAGTTTTAAAATAAAATAAACGTTAGTGAACTTAAAATCCTTACAAGTTGATTAACATGAATCATGCAAAAAATAAACATGATGAAGACAATGATTCTGATGAACAGCAGTCTGAAACAGTTGCGTTCACAGCAAGCGTCATCAGCGTAGGCCTTGAATTGTGAAGAAAATTAGGTAACTATTTTTTTACAATATGACCCGAATGTTGAACGATCTCTCTGATTCCAACGGGAGCTTAGAAAGTGTTTAAGTCAATATGAGAAGGTTTACAAAGATTTAGGGAAAAAAAGAGTATGTTAATTATGGATTTCACTACAAAGTCTCGTCGATCTGAGGTCTTCCCTAATTCGTCAACCATTGAAGCAATGCCCAGAAGTGACCAGAATCTTATCAAGAACGCTGAAGTGATGAAAGTGACATCATACTAATCAAGAATAAAAGACTAATAGTTCATGAAAGTGATTAAAGTGTTAAAACTGTTATTATTAATAATATTTTTGAATGATCTTATATTTTCCTTCTAATTTTCTACTTCAAGCCAGAATAAACGCATGAATATGTTAATGCAAATTGTACTTGCTAACGCTTAAGTATTTAAGTTGTGGCTTTTTGCCACAAGAAGCAGAGAGAGAGAGAGCTCTCTTGCTACGAGTCTTCACGCGAGCTTGCCATCCGTTATTGTCCGCCTTTAAGGCCAGAGGTTAACCCTCTTGAAAGTTAAAGACGTATTGTAGTTTTCCGCAGTTTGCGTACTACAGACGTAGTCATTTAAAAGGCCAGTCTTAGTGCTAGTCATTTGTTTAAAATATTAAAAGTTAGCTCTTATTTAAATTTTAGTTAGTTAGTAGCCTTACATTCTTTTGCGTTCAGACCACAAGTGGTGGGTCTTTGTATCCCGAAGTACGGGAACGTATATAAAATCGATAAGCAAAATAAAAGGTAATTTGCACCCTCTTTACCTTTGTTGTATCCTCTACACACCCACGAACATAGCTTTTAGTAAGCTCCCTGTTCCTACTCAGGACTATGAGTAGTAGTATGTATGCAAAATCAGCTAGAATCAACAGAAGTCCTGATACTGTTACCTACATATATTTGCTATTTTATGAACGAAGTATAACTTTATTTATTTTAAGAAGTCTTACTTTTGTTTTATGTAAATTACGTAACTAAGTTATGCACATTTAGTGTGTTTTTTGTTTTACACGGTTTTGTGCGGAACCTATCTTCCATGTAAATCGAAGGATAGGTGTACATAAGAACTTAAAGCAGTGAATCCAAAACATTTGGGAGTTTTATATTCCACATGGCAGCAGACATGGCAAATATGCCTCGTCTGACTTTTCTTTCCCGATAAAAGTCATTACGATTTATTAGGTAGGTTGCTTTAACGTCACATTTCACTAAAACACTCAGTTAGTTGCGAGCGAACCTGCCATTTATCTGTCATTCGCTTTCGAGTACGTGCTATTTCCAACCACTCACCACTCTTCCAGTAATGGCAAGGCTTTTAGGGCGGGTGATCCGTTTCCTTGGCTACAGCAAGAAATATCCCATTGTAATGGCAACGGTTTTAGGCCCATATATCAAAGGAAGCCATATGGAAACAGTAGCTTCGCAATGACGACCGTTTATCCCCCCTCGACCCTCCCCGTACCATATGAAACAACCCAGTTCTGCTCGACTGAAACCGTTTAGAGTCAGAAGGTTGGAAACAACTTTTGTAGGCAGAATGGACACGGAAAAAAATGATGTTGTATTCCCCTTTCTATGGATCTAAGGCGGCCAGGCCACCAGTGGTATAGGTATATAAGTATATTAGTTAAACATTTGAATGAAGTGCGAGATATGTGTTCTAACGTGTATTCTTGATGTTAAACGTGTGTAATTTGAAGTAACGAAACTTTTTGATAATCAGTATTTTATAAAAAAATCAAGGAAATGGTTTTGTTGCGTTTTTCGCTTCTTCGCACGTACGTTAAGGGTTCGAGGATTTGGAGTCATTAACGACGACACTTGATGAATGCATTGAAACGCACTTTATTGGCCAGTATTTTTCTAGACAACTCCGAAATAACATTTGCAGTCTCGAAGAACTACTGTAGATACGCTGACACAATCAGCGACGCAGCCTTCAGGCTATCAGGCTATAACGGTGGAGACAGCTTCACGGCAAAGAACCAGAGGACAGCTCCCGACTCTGCTCAGTGGTTCTCGGAATTTTACGTAATCTCGAGACTCTCCACGCAACAACTCGCGCTGTACTAGAGTACAGCTTGCGACTCGGCTCGGTCGTTCTCGGAGCTCAACACACTCTGAGATGAAACTCGACAGTACACTAACTCGCCGATAGCGTAATGGCAGACTGCATATTCAGTTGAACAATGTTAAACGAATTACGCACACTGCGCATGCCCAGAAGAGAATTTAGCGCAATTACGGCTTTGGCGTAATTTTAAAAGAAGATAAATATGGTATTATGGTTGATGTTCTGTTATCCGGACGTAAACAGTTCGGGGTTTTAAAACTTGTTAGGTTCTACGTTGCTGCATTACTTAGGTGTAAATATCGATTGTAAACTGCTTAAATTTTCGCTTGAGAAGGATTATATATATAAAAAAAAACAGAAAACATGCCATGATGTTGTTTATTGATTGTACTTCTGAGGGATAAAAGCAGTGGATTATTTACTATGCGTTCCATTCATAAATACTTTAACAACTTAAGTAATATATCTAGTTTAAATGACTGAATGAAAGCCAAAGAAATTATTACAAATAACTGATATTAAATGTAATGTTTATGAACAAAATAAACCAAAATGAAATGAAACAGAAGCGAGTGCAATAAGCACAAAAAGAGTGTCCATAATATTGCAATCGTAGAGTCGCTAAGGCCTACATGAGGAACAGGCTTGCGTAGGGTTGTTTATTTTTATTCGCCAGTATTTTTTTTTTATTTAAAAAAAATAGGAAACCCTCGTGTACCACAAAGTATCACACGAGGCTTACAAATCGTAAGTAAAAAAAGCAAAATTGTAAGAAATAACATCACTTTTCAATAATACAATGAAAACATTCACAAGGGAAAAAAGTAATTAAATACAAAGTATGAAAATGTATAAAGAAATTATTTACAATGTTTAAAATAAAAATCAACAAAATCATTGAAAGCTCGGTAGGCCGAAGCTGAAGATACCAAATCATAACATTTCGGCGGCCAATCTATTCCAATTAATTTTAATCTACATTTCAATAGATTTCTTGCTTTATCAAGCAATGGGCAGTCATAAAGCAGGTGGAAAACACTTTGCTGAAAGCCAAGATTGCAATAACACAAATTGGAAGACGTCAGCTTAAACCGTTCAAGATAGACATTGAACTTACCATGTCCAGACAAAAATTGAGTAACTTTAAAATTGAGCAACAAATCCTTACTTTTCAGTCTATCAAAAATAGTTGGGAAGAATGTTTTTGTAACACATCCCTTATCAGAAGAGATATAATCACAGTTCCACCGCTCAATCATTTTAACCTTGAATGTTTTTTTGAAATAAGATTTTGGAATATTTACATCAACATTAATATCCTTTTTAGTTGCATTCTTAGCAAGCCAATCAGCTCTCTCGTTTCCATAATTGCCCGAATGACCACGGACAAATGTAAAAAACACTGAAATACCCTTCTTCTCCAGATCTCCAAGAGACTGCTGTATATTAACAATAATATCATTACATGAAAAGATATTTTTAAGGAACTCCAGGGAAGAGAGTGAATCCGTACAAATTAAATAGCTGAAACTAAGTTCATCCTGGCTAATTATCCATTTAATTGCAAAATTAATACACAGAAGCTCAGAAGTATATACAGTACATTCATTTCTTATGCGGAATTGGTGATACTCAATTTCAATATCATCTTCAAAAATAACGTAAGCAAAACCAACTTTATCATCAATCCTACTACCATCCGTATACAACACAAGTGAGAATGAATTTACATCAGTGTCCATACTATCTAGAATATGTATTGGTTGTCTTACGGAAGGATGTGGAAGAACAGACAAAGGCAATAAACGATCAAAATGAGAATTGGAGCAGTTTGCAAGACTATTCTTGTAATCTATAAAAGTCAGAATAAACAAATCCAGCGGTGGAAATCCGGCAAGAGAGAAAACAGCATTGTAACTAATAGTTTGATAACCCTTTATAACTCGCAGTAAAATTCGTCTTTGAACTCGAAGCAGGCATTTAGAGTTAATTTTCTTTTTTAGAGACAGTCCCCAAGCTCTACATCCATATGAAATAAAGGGAACAATGCCTTGTTTATAAATAATTGCGCTAACATTCGATTTAACACCAAAACTATTACATGCAATTCGATTTAGCCCACGCTGAAGTCTCTCACATTTATTAGAAATGTAGGAAATATGCTTTTTCCAGTTAAATTTGCTGTCCAACAAAACACCTAAATATTTAATTTCATTCACCCTCTCTAGGGGATTATCATTTAAAAACAGTTGATATCCTTCATAAGTAGTATTTTTTCTATCAATAAACATGGTCTTGGATTTTGCATGATTAAAGTTTAATTTAAAATCTATTGACCAATGATAAATGAAATCTAAAACGTCTTGAGCTAGACGAAAAGCTTTTTGCATTTCTTTTTCTTGAATACAAATCAACAAATCATCTGCAAAGGCAATGACTTCACAACTGAAGAGATCAGAGAGTTTCTGTAAGAGATCATTCATAATAATAATCCAAAACTTGTGACCGGAAACAGAGCTTTGTGGACATCCTCTCTGAGGTTGACGAACACTTGAGGTGCCACCCAGAAAAAGAGCACTTGAGGTGCCACCCTGAAAAAGCTCAACCTTCCTGTCTTTCAACAAATCAGAAACAACATTAAACACATTGTGAGGTATTTTCATTTTTTTAGCAAATTAAGAATAGCAGGCCACCATGCATTATCGAAAGCGCCTTCAGTATCAAGAAAAATTAATATAGTGTACAAACCTCTCGTCCTGCCCCTCTGTACAATGTTGCTAAGACGCAGAAGTGCATCCTCAGTACATTTTTGAGCAATGAAACCATATTGGTTAGGACTAAGAATGTTTTCTTTATGTAAATGCCAAGTAATTCTATTAGTAATTAGTTTTTCAAAACATTTGCCCAAAGAAGAAAGAAGACAGATACACCTGAGATTATTCACATGCGGAACACTAAAAGTTTGTTTCGCCAGTATTGTCTCCCACGCCAACGGTACGCTATTAAGCATGCGCAGTAGGCGAAATTCTTTAACATTGATCAACTCAATGTGCGGTTTGCCACTACGCCTCGCGATACACTAAGAAACTCTCTCGATGCACTCGACGACCAGCTCGGCTACAAGACACTCGCTCCCTGACTGACTATCAACTTTCTAGACGAGACACTCACTCATTCTCCGCTTACCAGCAGGGTTTATATAGTTTTTGGCTTGTGTCCGAGAACATTCTGGGCTAAACCAGTAAGAATTCGTTCTGGAAGGCTATCCATAACATATCGCCAATTTTGTCGCCAAATGAGGCTATTTCTCTCCAAATATGGCAACCCTGCCTTTCCTCGACATTTTCTGGCGACCCTAAACCTGCTTTGCGGGGAAGCTATCTTACCGTGCCTGGACATTTCGTAATAGTTTAAATGATAGTTAAGACGAATTGTCTCATTCTTGGAAAAGAGCTTAAATCGAATCAAATATTGTAAGAGTTTTAAGAGCTTAAAATTTTTGGGTGCCGCCCTGACGGGGAAATGGTTAGTGAGTGTGACTGCCGTTCCGAAGGAACGTGGTTCAAATCCCGGATAAGGCATGTACAGGGTGGTTATAATTAAGTGACCCTATTCATACCCCTGTAGAACCCTTTCTGCTAATCGGATTATTATGAAACTTGGTATACACGTTATATGGCCTATGGGGAAAAGATTTCTGCAATAAAAAAGTAGTTCAAATTTTGACCACAAGAATGGCAATTTTCAAAAATTCTTTATGCAAATTATTCAAACCTTTGGCAGGAATCATGTAGTAGAGCTTTTCCAGATGGCTTCCTCGTTCACCCGTGTAAATTCCTGTGATTTCTGGTTGTGGGAATTCCTAAAAGACCATGTTTATGGAGGAGGAATTAGGACTTTACCTGCGTTGAAGGCCAGCATTACACGCCATCTTGCTGAAATCCCTCGAGAGTTACTTAGCGCTACCATTAAACACGCTGTAATGCTCTTTCAACACGTAACTGATCTCAATGGAACACATACTAAGCACATTCTGCAATTGAATAAATTTTAATGATTCTGACAGATTTTTTTCCTTCTTTGGGTTTTCCCTGGTGGTCAAAATTTGAACTATTTTTATTGCAGAAATCGTTTCTCTGTGGTCCATGTAACATATATACCAAATTTCATCAAAATTCAGTAAGTAGAACAGGTTCTAGAGGGATCTAAATAGGGTCACTTTTTGGCCACCCTGTATGTAAGACTGCTTGTCCTTCATAAGAGGAAACGCTGGTGTCCTGTTTAGAACCTTCATCGTGAAATGACCACCGCTTCTGGCATTAGTAGTGGCCTAAACCTAAAATGCCTAGTGCACGTCATAAAGGGGGAGGTTTATTGGGTTTTGGCAAAGCTCGTGAAGGCTGTTTGCTTAGTGGAGGGATGCCTTCGTTGTGGACTTTCTTAAAACAATTGCTCGTATCAGTTCTGCGCTAGGCGTTTTGTCGCCAGCTGGAATCTCTGTTACTCCTATATTTTCCCATCCTTTGTCCCTGCTCCAGTTGGTTGCATAGGCTGTGACTTGTATTCACAGTACTCATGAGGAAAGCTGTGAAAGCATCCATGTAGCCAATCCATTCCCGGGGATTAAACCTGGATCGAACTACTTGCCTTCATTGTTCTTTTGGACACAAATAGGCCGGAAATATTGCAGCAAACCCAACGAAGCGGAGAAAGTAATCGTTGAGACGAGTTGCCTAATGTTTGGAAATCAGTTTGAGTGCATGATATGATATTGAACGGATTGGATGTATTGAATTAAGGAAGAATACATTAGATATATCTATTACTTAACGAGAGGCATGCCTTTGTGGAAATCTTTCTGAGACGAACTAGCTTTTATTTACATAGGAATACCCACAAAAGTACGTATGCGACCAACTCTTCAGTCACAACGAATAAATTTACGTCTGTCGGTCCTACCCTGAGATTCTTCCACCGAACAGGCATCATTCCGCATGGATTTCTAGGACGGAAGCCTGCTCCGTGGCGTACAGTCCGTTTGTTGGGATTTGAACTTGGTTCAAATTACCAATGTTCACCCGGTCTTTCCCACTCGGCTTATGGTAGGCTGGAATCGAAAGGTACTGTTCTCGTAAAAACAGAAGGAAACAGGATAATAATAAGGTGAAACTCAACCATAGTGGAATCATATAGGTAGTGAAAGTAGTGACTTTGACAAACTTTGGCAAAATGCGTAGGTCAGTCAGAAAGTTTGTTGCACCACTGCGTAAATATGTTCCGTTTAAGACTATTTGGATGACACTACGTGGCAAATGACACTGCGTGGCAACACATCAGGCATGTACCTTTATCGCGAGACGTAGCGGCTTCCCCGAGGCAAGTTCAGTTTTTCTGATAATCATTCGAAACATGTCTCGACAGACAGCTGCAAATAGAGTCCATATTGGAAATGCGTGAAGTGATTCGTTTGTGGGAGAAAAGGTGCAACTGCGCTGAAACTTATGGCCAGTTGCATGAAGTGTATGGTGAAAATGCAATGTCACATCAAGCTATCACGAAATGGTGCAACATCTGCTCCTGCATGACAATGCAAGACCGGATGCAGCAAAACAAACGTGTGACCTTCTGAAAAAGTTTAGATGGGAAGTGTGGAATCACTCTCCTTATAGCCCAGACCTTTCACCTCCTGAACTTCCATGTGTTTGGTCTCATGAAACAAGAACTTTCAAAGCGATGGTACCATTCGGATGCCGAAGTGAAAGCTGCATGCAGCCTAACAATGATTATCGGACATTGAACGGGATTTCTTTGCAGAAGGCTTCGAAATATTTGTACCACGCCTAGACAAATGCTTAAATAACGGAGGTAATTACGTTGAAAAGTAGATTTTGAATGGAACTTTAAGATATAAATGAAATTATTGTAAAATTTTGCTCCCGTTTTGTTTTCTTAGGCAGTGCAACTAACTTTTTGACTGACCCTCGTATAAATATGCTATTTCTTCCATTCTAAGATGTGATCGATTGGGAAATGAATTTCGTAATATCAAAGCTGTCAACAACAACAACAACAACAACAACAACAACAACAAAAAAAGTTTTTATTTCAAGAAAACTAAATAAATGGAATATAATGATAATATGCATTTAGGACTTTTTTTAAACAGTGGATTTGGATTTGTCAGTATCCAAAGCATTCCTGTTTGTTTAAGTATGCAATTTGGGAAGATCTATTTGCTTAACGATCTTCGAGATGGTTTACACCAGAGGTACATAACTATACGGGAATTCCGTCTTGGGAAGAATTTTATAGTCTCGGGGTGAGGGGGAATGAAGTTTTACCTGTTAAATATTTAATTTTTAAATATAAAAAAACTACTTTTGTTCGAGTAGCTTTGATATTTATCAACATTTTCTATACTTTTTCTTGTTTTAATTTATAAATAAACTTGTTTTTTTGTCTTAATTTATAAATTTATATATAATAATTTTCTTGTTTCAATTTGTAAATTTTATAATAATAATAAATGATTATAATTTAAAAATATTTTCTTGTTCAATTTGTAAATTTTATAATAATAATAAATGATTATAATTTAAAAATAAACCCAATAAGTGTGTATGCATGTTTCATGTTTTGGAAAAGAAGAAAAGAAATGATCGTCTGGCAATAGCGAAAGGGTGCGTGGAACAAAAAAGGTAAAAAAAACCACTGGTCTACACGATTTTAATGGACCATATGTGGAGTGGCCTTATACAATTTTAACGGTCTAAACGAGGAGGGCTTATAGGTGTTAATAAAAGTATTACATTGCAAATGGCGGTATTTCAGTAATTGCACATCTTCTGTACGGTGCTTATAAGAATTTTTAACGTTTTTTGGCTGCATTTTAATAATATACTCGTACATTTTATAGAACGCTAAATATTTTGATAGTTTTTAATAAGAGATATTTTATTTATTTATTTATTTTTTGGCATACGTTTTCAAAAATTCGTAATAACTAAGTTGATTGACACAGGTAAAAATAAACGAAATTTAAAAAAAAAAAAAAATCCCGATGGTCTGTAGTAGATTTTCCTTTTTCTTAGTTCCTATTATCAACCTCTTCTGGTATATAAAACTAAGAGAAAGAACCTAATTGGATGTCTAGTCTCGTTGTTTAGGTGTTTTTTTTTTTTTTTCGAAAAAACCGTTCCGCTTCACCTAATACTCTTCGAAGGAGTTCTCGATCCCGATTGTTCCACGATTCCTTTACTCGCAAATAAATAAGACAAAAGGGGGGTGGGTAAAATCCCCTAGAAGGCGGACAGTGATCTTATTTTATTGGAAATCGAAAAACTGTTACCGAATAATCGATTTCTTTTAGGATATACCTTCTGTGGCATTTTTGTGTTTACAGCTTCCTTGAGATGTACATTTTTATAGGGTAACTAGTGGTTATTCCTATACCAATATGTTGTTATTAGATTGTAGATTTTGACTGCAAGGATAATGCTGGTAAAATATTAGTATGCCAACGACGAATGAGGTATATTCAATCATTGGGCTTGAATGTTGCTTTCTGGCAGTGGAATGGATACATTTTTTCGTAAATGTAAGACGAAGCAATAAATATTTCAGTGACAAACACGAAATTCGTTGCGTAGGATACACACGGTGCAACTAAAAACTTTGTGTACTAATTTCCTGCATTGAATAAAGCAAACACACTTGTTTCTTACATTTCAGCATACAATCCTTGTAAATCTATTCAACGACTGGCACGTGGTTTTGATCCCTTCGTAGAAGTGGATCTTTTAAAATACTGTTCAAGTCTCTGAATATGAGGTTTTGGATCTCTTCAGTGCTACTGAAATACTAATTTTTCAGGTGAGACTTCACTTTAGGAAATATTAAGTAGTCTCAGGTGCCAAATGTGGTTAATAAGGAGAGTTCCTTGAATTTTTGTAGAACTTATCCTTTGGAATAATGTTTAAGGCTACTGTTTCGGTTTTTTTTTAAGTTTCCTAAGTGCAATTAAAGTACTGATATTTGAGCGGTGATTTAACTTCGGGGAAGAGAAAGTAGTCTCAGGAGGCCGAATCTGGTGAGTAAGGAGAGTGGCTGACGTTGCTGGGTACGGTTTCTGAGTTGAGTTTGTGTAAAAATAAATTCAGCACTGTGGTATGTTTTCGAATCATAAAAATCGCTTAAATTTTTGCGAGAATTTTTTTCACTTTTTATAACCACTGTTCTTTTGAATGTTAATCAAATTATCAACTTTTCCTTTGAATGTTGATAATTTGATCTGCTCTTGAATTTCGGTGAATGGCTTGGTGTTTTCATGATTTCTGTGTTTAATGTTAGGTTAGGTTATAAGGTACTTTCTCCATCTTTTTTGCATACTTTGTGGTGTAACGGTAGCACACTCGGCGCATATTTGAGAGGTCCGAGTCCCGGCAAGGGCATTGCTGATTTCTTTAGTTTCCTCAGATAGAAAAATATTCTACAGTGGCCCCCCCGAACTATTGGATGATTATTCTTCACCACCAGGATTTGGCATTTGGATCCCCTAATCCCCTGCCGCCCATTAAAAGGGGGAGTAAGTAAGGCATTTTCTCCGTCTTTTTTGCAAGCTTTCGTGGTGTACTGGTAGCACACCCGACCGGTATTCGAGAGGTCCGGGTTCAAGCCCCGGCGAGGGCATTGCTTATTTTTCATATCTCGTGCTCCCCCCCCAAAAAACCCTAATGGCTCTACGGCAAAGCACACGAGGGCTATTTGCCTAAGGAGAGAGATGCCTTCGTGAAGCACATTCTGAGAGAATCTGGCGTCTATTCACGTTACATATAAGAAAAAACACAGAAACCAACCAACTATGCAGCCAGCCCGTTCACCTGCGCTTGAACCCGGTCGAATTAACAATAATCAACCGGCTTAACTACTCGGTCACTAGTGGGGTTTCTCTATGTAGTATAAACTTGAACAAGTTTCTCGTAGAAAATCCTCTATGAAGGCATGCCGCCTGTTAAGACGGACAACCTTGCGTGCTTTCAGTTTATCAATTGAATAACCAAAAAGAATGGTATTTGACATTTGAATAAAAAAAAACTAAATTCCAAAGCATTTAATTGTAAAATTTCTCATTAGTACATAGAAGAGAAAAATGTCTGTGGCTTGGACGCACTTATCTGATCAGTGTTTACGTGTACAGATTGTTAAGTGTTGCCATAATTTTGATATTTTTATACTGTTTATATTTGGGGAGTTAATTGACGAAGTAAAAATTTCTGCGTAATTTTTTCCTCTTCTCGCATGTTTATTCGCAAAAATTGTACTGGGGTTGTTAACGCACAAAAATACCAACTCATTATTTGAAAAGGTGCAAAACACCAAAATATTTAACTTAATTATTCTTAGTTTGGAAGATGTAGAAAGCAGGCGATTTGCTAAGCAGTTTAAAACAAAACTCTTAAGTTTTAAAACTTTAATTTTGGAAACCAACTTAGACTTTATTTTTATATATTTAAAATTGTAAATGTTAAGCCCCCAATACTATAATTAATAAGAAGCCTTATTACACTGATGTAATTTTATGACTTGCATTCCCTGAACTGTTTTGACGTTTGTTTTAAAATATTGTTGAGAAAAATTCGGCGGTTGCGCCTGTATGTAAGCTTTCCGGCATAGCACTAGGGTTGCCATAAAATATTGTGTGGGATGGTTGCCAGATTGGCGCCTTTATCGCCCGTTTGGCGACCAAATTGGCGATATCCCATGGTCCAATCGGGAAGCTTCTAGAATAACTTCCTGTCGAGATATTTCTCGAAACGTGTGGAACCTAAGGTAAAGCTATATAAACCCCTGCGTTTCTGTTGTGAGAATAGCTGCTTACTGTGAGTGCTAAGCTACGCGAGAGTTTTGCGAACGGAAAGCGATCGAGATAGTTCTTTGCCGTGAAGCTACCTTTACAGTTACAGCCTGAAGCTGTGTTGCTGATTGTTTCAGCGTATTTATTTTAGATTTTCGACGCTTTTAAAGGTAATTTTGGAACTGTGCTGTAAATAGTGATTCCTGTAAATAAATTGTGCTTTTTATTGTTCTGCATCGTGTTTTCATCGGATACTCTCAAATCCACGAACCCGTATAACGCAACAATATTTTTAAACAAATGACCGTAGAGAAATAAGTCGCCTGTTTTAGTTATTATTTGTTGTTTACTTCAGTTATTATTTCCAGTGTTATCAGTGACATCAGCATTTAAGTTATTATTCAGAAAGGCGAACCGAAAAAAAGGGGGGGGGCAAAGCCAAAGTGTACAAACGTTTTTGATTAATTTCATGAGTTGATTTCTTTTGTCAACATCACTGCTTATCGTTGCACATTGATCCACTTTCGTTTAATTTGTATTTCCACGCCACGTCTCAATAATATATATATATATATTCTCCCATTCTCATATCTATGAATTCGTACCATAGCGAGTTTCCCTTGTTCGAATATTCGATTCTTAGAGAATCGGGGGCTTACTTGCATAAAATAAAAGTGCTAAATTATTTGCTAATTATCAAATTCAGTAGAAAAAAATGATACCGAAATTGAGTTTCATTCTGAATCTCATTGGGGTGTTATGCGCTTAAAGAAAATAGCTCCATCTAAAGATTATTATCCCCCAGGCGGTATGATATCACCTTGCGAATCTAATCCCGTACCCCCCGGGGTGACTCAAAGACACCCTAAAAACCAGTTAACGGATCTCGTCGAGTCGGTGATAAATCTCAATGTCCGGTGTGATTACCTTTTCGCCCCAGGTTAGAGATCGAATGCGCCGGATATGGCTCGTCTGTCGCCTACAGGGGTGAGCTACCGTTACCACTCATCCCCTCTTTATTTCTCCCTTCTCCCGCCGTTACATAACTTCTGGGTTTCTTGCTATTTGAGATTCCAGGTCTATGAGAGTTGACAGGGGAATATTTTATTCGTCTTTTGGAATTAAGATCTGTCTTTATTCGAAATTTTGTTTGAGTCAAATTTCACTGCGGCTGTGTTGATAATTTGGAATTAAGGAAACAATAAATAATAAAAACAATAAAATTTAAAAAAAATTTAAGTATGAAAGAATTCAAATTTTAACGATAGCCCAAAAGGATTTGTTAAGGTTTTTTATGTAGACTCTCACTTTTGCTAGCTTTATTATCAAACACCATTTTCTTCGCACTTACGTCGTATGCGATTCAATAACAAAATAGCTTACAAAACTTTTTTAAAATTTTTTTTGTATTAACGTTTTGTGTGTTAACTTTATTTATTAAATGTCACGTTCTTCGCACTTACGCCTCCCAAAACTCATTTCAACAGCAAGATTACCAAATATTTAAAAAGAGCTTATCTTTAGAATTTCCCACGGATGGTCTCGTGCGCTGGAGATAAAAATGTACGTACTGTGTTGTTACTTCTCGTTTTCAAAGACTTGAGTTTGTTAATCAAAAGCTCGTTGAAGTTTTAACAAATATGAAATAGATTAAAAAAAACAAATACGAAATTCAAAATTCGAGCTTTACCCCAGCATGTGCACATTTGTGGAAAGTTTCATAAAATTACTATAGTAATATTTTAAGTTATAGTTTTTTTCTTAGCAGAAAAGTTGGAAAAAAATCAAGTTTTTCAAAAAATAGGTTTAATGTAATGCAAACGCAAACAGAAGGGAAAGAAAATGTTGCCAAGTATGAAAATTAAGTTGCGAAAATTAATCTTAGCCCCTAGCGCTTGATAACAAATACAAAGGTTCAAAACCATCTTTTGAAAATCACCAAAGTATTAAAATGAAGAATTATTATTATTTTTATTTTTAGTGTACTCAGTGTCCCTTCCGGTTCACGGTGTAGAACAAGAAAGCCACAATTCTGCTTCTAATGACCTGAGAAACTTAATTAATGTACTGTAAAATAAAGTAATGTAATTTTTTTTTGAAAAATTTCGTCAATATTGACGATTGGAACGTAATCGGATACCTTAAACGAATGAAAAACGTGACTGTAAAAACATATAATTAATACTGTTGCGTTCCACGGGTACGTGGATTTGGAATGATTGGATGACAACACTCGATGAAGAATCAAAACACAATTTATGAATCAGTATTACTCAGGAGAGTTCCAAAGACACGTTTACAGTTGTTGAAAACTATGATAAAGACGCTGAAACAGTCAGCAACACAGCCTTCAGTCTGCAACGATGGAGACAGCTTCACGGCAAAGCACTAGAGTACAATTCCCGACTCTGTTCGCTCGCTCTCAAGTTAATCTCTGAACTCAAAAGCACTAATACTGAACTCAACATAATACTCCACTACTCAAGGTACTCTACTCCGCGTACAGGCAGGGTATATATATAGATTTTAACGTACCTCCGAGAACATTCTCGGGGAAACCACTAAGAATGTTGTAAGGTTTTAGTTAAACTAACAAAGTTTTATTTTAATTTGCCTTTTTCTATCTGTTCTTATTTCAACTTCCCGTTAGAATAAGCGCGCGTTTCAGCTTTATGCTAATTTGGAGTGGAGCCAAGTTTATATTTAAACGGTAGGTAGGAACCTCTCAGTGTCAGAGAGCTTTTAGTCTCAGACCAGTGTTACTCTGTTCGCCGTTCGCTTGACCAGCTAGTATTTAAATTCTAAGCATTAGCGCTGTTACGCTATGACTTATTGAAGTAATTCTAAGTGCGTTAGTGCTAGTTAAATCTTGCTACGCACCCTTTAGCATAGAGGCCAACTTCGCGTTTATAGCTCTGTGAGAAACGACGACTTAATTTCTATTGAGCTTTAGTTTAAATTATCTGATTGTTCAGTTTAGACCCAAGTGCGGTCATTATTTTCTGTATCCCTCCCGAGTTGGGAAAGTGGCTGTATACATAATTGTGGTTTAATAAAAGAGGATTTTAAATCCTTCTGAAGTGCAGTTCTTCTACCACTTAACCACAGTTTTCTACCATAGAACATAGCTGCATTCTCAGATCCCTGTTCAAGATCAGGACTTAAGTTTCACGAAGATGTTCGCGAAGAATATGCACCGAACACACAGTCCTGACTATGTGTTCTAGAATGTTCCCGCTCCGCCTGCAGTATATTACCAATTTTGTCGCCAAATACGGCAACTCTAAGACTGCTTTGCGGGTAAGCTAGCTTACCGCCAGCTGAGCATTTCTTAACAATATATATACAGACTCATTATGTGATTTGGAAGCGCTACTAGATGCTGATAACACTAATTTTTTGGTCTCATATATAAAAGATCTCCTTGTAAAAGTTGAGAAAATACATGAAGTGAAAACGAACTGGGTGAAAGCCCTTGTTGGTGTTATAGGAAATGAGGGGTTGGGCGAAATGCTGGCTAAAGATCTATGATGAATGCTGGAAAGAGAAATAGAACATTTCGGGAAAAAGAAAAGATTATATGTTGAACTTTGAAGTTTGTAAAAATATGAGAATGATATGCGATTTTGATTACAATCAAATAATTGCTGGACACGGGCGCTTCCCGGCTTACCTGGAAAGATTTAATTTGCAGAATAATAGTCTTCGTAATTTTTTGCTGTGCTGAAGGCAATGCACGGTATTTCTTTGAAGACTATGTATTATTGCGATATGTTAGGGAAGGGCATAGTAACATGAGAGAATTAATTTTATTAAAAGAGTTTAGATTTGTAAGGTTTTAGTTAAACTAACCAAGTTTTATTTTAATTGAAATCTTTCTATCTCTTCTCAGTTTCAACTTCCCGTCAGAAGAAGCGCGCGTTTTCAGCTTATGCTAATTCGAAGTAGAGCCAAGTTATATTTAAACCAGAGGTAGAAACCTCTCAGGGTGAGAGAGCTTTTAGTCTCGGATCACGATCATTCTGTTCGACGTTCGCCTGACCAGCTAGCATTTAAATTCTAAGTCATAGTGCTTGCTACGTGATAGCTTATTGAAATAAATCCAAGTGCGCTGGTATTAGTAATTCTTGCTACGCACCATTTAGTTAGAGGCCAACTCCGCGATTAGCTCTGTGAGCAAAGATCAATTAAATTTCTATTTAACTTTAGTTTAAATTTATCCGATTGTTCATTTAGACCCAAGTGTGGTCTTTTACTTTCTGTATCTCTCCCGAGTTGGGAAGTAAATTGTAAATAAGATTGCTTTAACAAAAGAGGATTTTAAATCCCTTTCAAGTGCAGTTATTCTTAAGCACAGTATCTACAACCAGAACATAGCTGCATTCAGCTCCCTGTTCCAGATCAGGACTTAGGGACTTTAAGGAGTTACTTTAAGATGTTTGCCAAGACTACGCACAGAACACTCAGTCCTGACAGATTTGCAAAGGATTTAACGAACTTCATAAATGGCAATAGAACAATACTGGGAATTTTAGTTTTATATTTTTAACTTTATTTTTGTTTTAATCTGCGTTAACTATGAAGCCGATTATTATCGGCCAGGAGGGTTGCAGCATACTCATACATTACATTACATAAATGCACAATAAAAAAATTACAAAGTTACCCTACAAAATGCACTAAATGAGTAAATAATCATAAAAAAGTTAATGCACAAATTAAATAAAATATATAAACGAAATTACAAACGAACAACCACTAATATTTATAGAGACATTAGGTTATTTCGAAGCAGGACACATGAAAAATGAGTAGTGCCCTCGCCGAGATTCGAAACTTGTACCTTTTGAATACGCGCCGAGTGTGCTGCCCATTACACCACGAAGGCATGCTAAGAAGGCGGGAGAAATACCTTATGTACTTCTCCATTTAAAGGGCGACTGGGGATTAGGGGAACCAATTCCCGAATCCTGGTGGTGAATCAGAATCGCCACTGTAGAGGCATTAGAATTTTTTTGGAGCAGGAGATATGGAAAATGTGCAGTGTCCTCGCCGGGACTCAAACCACAGACCTCTCGAATACGCGCCGAGCGTGCTGACCGTTACACCACGAAAGCATGCTAAGAAGGCGGGAGAAATACCTTATATATTGTTGCGTTATCCGGGTTCGTGGATTTGAGACTATCCGATGAAAACACGATGCAGCACAATAAAAAGCACAATTTATTTACAAAAATCACTATTTACAGCACAGTTCCAAAATTCCCTTTAAAAGCGTCGAAAACCTACAATAAATACGCTGAAACCATCAGCAACACAGCTTCGGGCTGTAACTGTAAAGGTAGCTTCACGGCAACACTAAACTTATAATAAACACCGTGGAACAATCACCGATACACTGCCAAGCTATACTGTAAAGGTAGCTTCATGGCAAAGCACTATCTCGATCGCTTTCCGTTCACGAAACTCTCGCGTAGCTTAGCACTCACAGTAAGCAGCTATTCTCACAATGCCGGCTCTCAGAAACGCAAGGGTTTATATAGCTTTTCCTTACGTTCCTCAGGTTTCGAGAAATATCTCGACAGGAAGTTATTCTAGAAGCTTCCCGATTGGACCATGAGATATCGCCGATTTGGTCGGAAATGGGCGATAAAGTCGCCAGTCTGGCAACCCTACCATACACTATTTTATGGCAACCCTAGTACTATGCCGGAAAGCTTACACACAGGCGCAACCGCCGAATTTTTCGCAACAATATTTACAGTAATATCTTATCTGACTATATCAGTTTTAAGTTTTATTTTCTATGCCCAAAACGGATAACATTTGCTCATAGTTATGTTCAGCTAATCTTCTCCGTTTTGAATACCAAAACATTTTGCGTACAGTTTTCCATTATCCCCCAAATCGAAAAATATCAAAACACGTGGCAGTAGCTAAAAAAACACAGCTCCTAACTGAATATATTTGTATTTACATCAGGCTTTCGTTCGACTGCTAAATTCCCAAAAGAACAAGCTAAGGATAAAAAATCTTTCTCTTTCGGGCCTGGACTTCACAGGAGTTGCGAAAAGATTACGAGAAAAATTCTTCAACCTTTCGTCGAAAAAGAAGCTGGAGGTGGAGGTCTTCTCCGTCATTTAATCAATGCAACAATAAGATTTTACCATATCCTCATCCCTTCACCAAGGGTGGTCGAGGATGTTCATTCTTCCCTTTCCCCGTAAATATTAGCGTGTATTTTAAGGGAAATCGACATTATGATTCATCCGACCGCGCGTTGTCGCGACGGCGGAATTCAATTTGCGGTTGCTGGCGTGCAGGGATATTAATTGTGAATTAAGGCCAGGATTATGCTGAGCATAAATCACGGCTTGGTGAATATACAGTGTGGTTGGGGTGGTTTGCGTTCGCTTTGACTTCTGAAGCTGAATCTGGCAACAGCAGTGGCATTTGCGGTGATTTTATTCCGTTTTTGTGTCAGAAGAGAGAGAAATATGAATTTGAGTTTCCCTTGAAAGTTTAATCTCGTATTCCTAGGAAGCGTAATTCGTAAGCAAACCAGGGTGTTTGTTCCGTTTTGAATTTTTTTTTTGAATTTTATTTTTTCCAATTATCAAATAATCCTTTTAAGAAAACTGGCATTTCCGAATTGACATTTTAAAGAAATAATTTTTAGGAGTTGATTGGTGCGCTTCTTCCTCATAAAATATTGTTGCGTAAATAATAAAAATAAATAATAATAAAATACGTATGGGCGGGTTCGTTATGGATTGAATGCACGAGTCGTTAAAAAGTTCACAAAAATTTATTCTTTCCGCAAGAAATAAATCAAAATGTTGAAATATTTCTTCACAGATATTCGCAGAATATCACAGTATCTCAAACTTTTAGCAAAACTCAATTCAAAACAGATAAACTAATTCTATCTCACAGCGAAATCGCTACAGCATTAAGTAAACAAACAACAGTTCGCTTTAAACAGCTACAACTACAACAACTGAGATGAGGTGTTTCAATTCGGCTTTTATAAGCTTTTTAATTATCACTAGAACAATCTCGATTTTTCTGGATGGCAACAGTAATTACAAGATATTTATTTATTAAACATTAATTGCACGCGCTCTTTTATTATTATTATTTTTTTTTGACGTAGCTTTCTCTTCACAAATCGTCTGCGTTGCACGGGAAATATAAAGGAATTTTAATTACAATTCTAAATAAATAACCAAATAAATGTGAAATCCGTAACAATATGTTAGTTTTTAATCAGCAGTGAATAAATATATTTTTGAGCTGAAAACCTTAATCTTTTCGAGAAGGGATCACGTGAATACCACGTGAAATGAAGCACCTTCCCTGGGGCTTAAGAATTATTATTATTAACCCTTATTATCTTATTATTTTTACCTTAGCTGTCACTTTTGCCGACTCCCATCAGGAAGTAAACAATTTAAGCTCAGAATTTTTTAGTTAAATTGAATTTTTTTTTAGCTTTTGGTAGCATATGCTGCCCGTCTCACTACTACAGTCTTCTACTTTAAAATAGGCGCTTTAAGGTCAAACGACCCTCCTCTCATTTGGGACATAGCGTGTGTCGTCATCACTGCGTTGGGGTAATTTTAGCAAATTGCAGAAGCATATTACGAGAAAATTGCCTCTTATTTTTGTAAATTGGAGGATTTGACTTTTTCCGTAGCAGGCGTTGCTATGGTTACGAGTCGAAGTTTGAGGGAGGAAATGGCCTAAAGAAGCAACATAATACAGGTAGGCAAAACCGTTCTTTTATGAGGTCACCTTTCGCTCACTGAACTGAATCGGTTCTTTTTGGTAACACACCGCTCACGATGAAAGATCGGGACCGGGAAGTGTATCAAGACCGGTGTGCGAGAATGCAGCGGAAAGCGCAAAGAATCGAATGAGCGGTGGGATCGGTAGAGTTGACTCAATCGAATCACTTATTCCCTTGCATGATTTCTTTTGTAGTTCTGAGATTTTCTAAAAATCCATCGTTCTTCATAAAACTAACAATAAAATTCTAGAATAAAAATAGTTTTAAAAGTGAGGAAATAAAATTAAAAAGAAATCGTAAAGTTTCGGAAACATTCATTTTATTAGAGGCCAAGTGGAACATTCGTTAAAAAAATAATATTATAGTAATATTACCATTGCCATTATAATAATAGTAACATTACATTGTCTGACGGTAATTGAGCAGAACACCGAATGAGTTACCTTGTAGAGACATTAGGTTTTTTGGAAGCAGGAGACATGAAAAATATGCAAGGCCTTCGCCGGGAATCGAACCACGGACCTCTGAAATTCCGGCTCAGTGTGCTGACCATTACACCACGAAGGCACGCTACGAAAGCGGGAGATATACCTTATAACCTTATAAAGCCCCAGGACCACCTCACATCAATAAGTCTCGAATGCAATTCTTAAAGGGCGACTGTTTTAGGGGACCTAGTCGCCAAATCCTGGGTGTGGAGAGTCATCATCCACAACCCTTTTAGTTCGGGCGCCAGTGTAGAGACATTAGGTTTTTTGGAAGCAGGAGACATGAAAAATATGCAAGGCCTTCGCCGGGAATCGAACCACGGTCCTCTGAAATTCCGGCTCAGTATGCTGACCATTACACCACGAAGGCACGCTACGAAAGCGGGAGATATACCTTATAACCTTATAAAGCCCCAGGACCACCTCACATCAATAAGTCTCGAATGCAATTCTTAAGCGGAAAAGCAGACGTGAAGAAGGAGAAAGCGAGCAAAAGACACTGATTTCGAAGTGCCGAACACATCATTAGTAGATGAGGCTACAATGAGTTGGAACGTAAATAATAGAAGTAGGGTGAAACCACGTGTTTGAAAAGTTTCTAAAGTGTGAAAATAACTGCCACATCCGCTTGGCTTAACGACGAATCTGTATTCTGTATGAACGGTATGAAATACGTTTCATACGCAAATGCAACGGAAAATAAAATGAATGAAATGCAAAAACAAAATGAATATACACTGAATAAAATTAAAAATAATCAAGCGAATATAACTTACCCATAAACTAGCGCTCAGAGGGGGAAAATATGTACAATAGAGGAAGGAGAAAATTATACGAATATTTTAAAAATATTCAGATCCCAGCGCTAAAAAGGAATGAGGAATACGGCAGGAATAAGGTATATCCTTTTTTATTTCAAATTTCGAAAATAAATGATATTTTTTATGCAAGAGGTGGCCTAAAGTTGAAAAGCAAAACTGCTTTTTTGCTCGTTTGACTTTTTTGCAACTCAATGCTACCACCACCTCTTGTCGAAAAATACAAGACTAGAGAACAGTATAAAATATTTATTTCACTTCGCTGTGAATTTCGCTTTTTATTTGCAGTCGAAAGTTTTCAATATAAAAGCTGCTCTAAGACGTAGCAGTGGTGAGTTCATATCGCAGGATTCTTTTCAAATTAAATCCTTCTCCGGCATATTCTTTTCTCTCGAACTCCTGACTCTGTAGTGTTTTCATCGGTTTCCGACAACATCACTCTTCAAAGCTCTTGAGAGGAAGTCTATTGAAATGTCGATTTAAGTCCTCTATACCATCCACCGAGACATCCTTTAAAGCTGCCTCTAAATTAAAATGAAGCCTTAAACAGCCTCTCCGATATCCACCTCGTCAGTATCTCCGCGAAATCCGTTATTCTTGAAGCTGTCAGCGAATCTGTACCGTGCTTTGCTTTCATCTATGCATGAGCGGGTATCTGGGTGGGTTGGGCTGAGGCCATTCGCTGCGAAATCGATGGCATCGTATTCAATAGTCGGCTGCTGATGCCACTGAATATTAATTGGAAATTAAGTCTGAGGTATTACGGAAGGACTGGGATTATGGCTTCGCGCAGGGGTGGAGACCGTGTCCTTAATTCCCTTTTAGAATATACAATGGGGGCGCTTTAATCTCCAGGGAGAATAATTGTTTTCCGGGATGAAATCGAAGTGGCATTCGATGGACGTTGTCCAATATTTTCGAAAGCCATTTCGTCGATGTTCGGAAATGAAGCTGTCGCTGCATTTTGGAATGTTGCTCGAAGTTGCAAGACTTTCAAGAGGCTTTGGAAGGGAACTGCAGCAATTATACAAAATTCATGAGTTAAAAGAAGTAAAAATTGTCGTAGACAGAAACATAAATTTGCATTTATCTGCACTTACAGGTTTAAAATTAAATGGTAAAGAATAAATAGACTTATAAGGTATTTCTCCCGCCTCCTTCGCATGCCTTCGTGGTGTAGTGATCTGCATGCTCGACGCATAACCGAGAGGTCCGTGCTTCGATTCCCAGCGAAGGCGTTGCTCATTTTTCATATCTCCTGCTCCGAAATAACCTAATGTCTCTACACTGGCGCCCGAACTAAAAAAGGTGGTGGATGATGATTCTCCGCCACTGGGATTTGGCTATTGGGTCCCCAAAACCCCAGTGGCCCTTTAAAAGGGGGAGTATATAAGGTATTTCTCCCGCCTCCTTCGCATGCCTTCGTGGTGTACTGGTCTGCATGCTCGACGCGTAACCGAGAGGTCCGTGGTTCGATTCCCGGGGAAGGCGTTGCTCATTTTTCATGTCTCCTGCTCCGAAATAACCTAATGTCTTTACAGACTAAAAAGAAATAGTCCGTCCCCCTCAAAAAATAAAAAAAAATCAGAAAGTGTGCAGATTTTTGACGATCATCCAAAAGGGTTTTGTTAAGTTTTTTCTACGCTTTCTCTCAGTTCGCAGTCTACCAGTCTGCTGTGTACTCACTCGTGCTGAAATCGGTTCATTCCTTGTTGTCTTTTTAGCTTTATTATCCAGCATCATTTTCCTCGCATTTGCGTCTTATACAGTTAGTTCAACAGGAAAGTTACAAAAATTTTAAAAGCAGCACATACCAGCATACGTTTACAAATCACGATGCAGCGATAAGTGCTGGCATAAAATTTTCGGTTTTTTTTTGGGGGGGGGGAGAGGGAGATTTTTTTTCGCAGTTTATCATGTCAGTGTTCTGTGTGCTTATTAAGATGGCTTTAGAAAACTTTTTTTGTCTTTTTATGATTGGCGTTTTGTGTATTTATTTTATTTATTAAATATCACGTTCTTAGCGCTTAATCCACATGAAATTGGATTCGACAGCAGAATAAAAATAAATAAATAAATTAATTAATTAAAATTAAAAACAGCACATCTTTAGAATTTTTGATAAAGATTCTCGCGCTCTGGAGATAATTTTTTTCCCGTACAGTATTGCCATTGCTTGCTTTGAAATTTATGAATTTGTTAATCAAAAATTCGGTAAATCTTTACAAAATATGGAATAGGGAATAAAACAACATTCGAATTTCAAAATTCGGCCTCGCAGGTGCCCATGTTCGGGTGGAGAACTACGTTATTCGAAATTGGATGGCTCTAGAAACCTTTGTTTTTTCACAGTGCGAGAAACATGCAAACGTTCATGCAGATTCTTCGTTATTTAATTTCTTAAAATATTAATACAGGGCCATAATATTTGATGGCAACAATTTGAAAAAAGGTATATTTCTTTTATAGTGATTCAACGCAAAATGCCATTTTGGGACTAATGTCCCATTCGGGCTAACGTCCTTTTTGAGCTTGTAAATTGGAGTAGTTTTGTAATTGGATAATGATTTAAGTCCTAAAAGCCAAGCATTTGTAAATAAATAGATAAGTTATTGGAAGAAAGCTTGTAATTAATGGTAAAGGTGTAGGATACGAAATTTAAAGCCATCGTGTATATATATATATATATATTGTTGCGTTATACGCGTTCGTGGATTTGAGAGTATCCGATGAAAACACGATGCAGAACAATAAAAAGCACAATTTATTTACAAGAATCACTATTTACAGCACAGTTCCAAAATTACCTTTAAAAGCTTCGAAAATCTACAATAAATACGTTGAAACAATCAGCAACACAGCTTCAGGCTGTAACTGTAAAGGTAGCTTCACGGCAACACTAAACTTATAATAAAAACCGTGGAACAATCACCAATACACTGTCAAGCTATACTGTAAAGGTAGCTTCACGGCAAAGCACTATCTCGATCGCTTTCCTTTCACAAAACTCTCGCGTAGCTTAGCACTCACAGTAAGCAGCTATTCTCACACTGCCGGCTCTCAGAAACGCAGGGGTTTATATAGCTTTTCCTTAGGTTCTACACGTTTCGAGAAATATCTCGACAGGAAGTTATTCTAGAAGCTTCCCGATTGGGCCATGGGATATCGCCGATTTGGTCGCCAAATGGGCGATAAAGTCGCCAATCTGGCAACCCTCCCATACACTATTTTATGGCAACCCTAGTGCTAACAGGAATTTTGATGTCGTAAAATGCTGAGATGCCGATCCACACTGAATAAGAAATTTGGCAGTCGAGGCAGATTTATTTTATTTTCAGTAAACATATTGCGATCACAAACAACTTGGCACATTATTTGTGCCTATTTCAAGAGGTTTACATTTTTGATAACTCTTTGCAGCAAGAAGAAAGCAGCAGACGACAGTCGAACCAGGCCGAGGAATAGCGAGCAAATGCGTTACATTCGGGGTGAAATCTTAATTCGGACTGAGTTAGTTTCGATTCTCAATGGATTTTGATTGGATAGTTAATACGTCTGTAAAATTATGATTGGTTGCTTGAGTTTTAGTTCCATTTACGTCATCAGAATTATGCAAGAGTCATATGACATGGATTAATCTAGAAATGACGCAGAAATGAGAGGTTACTATTTTTAAAACTGAGAAGGGAAATTTACGTAGATACTTTGCAAGGTTTATTATGCGTTTTCTAACACTTATTTTAAGTTTTGTATCTTTCCTATCTTATTCTAATTTCAGCTTACAATTTCCTGCCAGAATGTGAATTCAGAAACGCAGATAATGCAAATGAGAATGAGTACTATTTAAGTCGTGACTTAATCGACTTCAAGAAAGAGAGAGAGTCTGATTTCCTGACTAGCGCGCGTTTGCCTTCTGGCCACATCTCTCTTAGCTGTTACTACGCTCGGCCATATCTAGGCCCTTGCTAGGCTTCGTCGATTCAATTAATACTTAGAGGCCAACTAGTTAGATTCTGATAGCTTCGGCTATATTTATTTAAGAACTTTAGTTAAGTTAATTTTAGTTCAAATTATTAGCATTTAAGTTCAAGCCCGAGTGGCGGCTTTATTGTAAAGTTCGAAGCCGGAACTGATTGTAAATATACTGGATAATAAAAGGTTTTACACCCTTCTTCAAGTCTCACCTGTTTTTATTCACACTTAAGCGATTATTTGCTTGTAAAGTGTTCCTGGGGTTCTAAGTAAGAACTTAAGTTTTAGAGAGTTGAACCCTACAACTTTAATCTTTTACATATTCTTTATTTTTCTTACATATATATATATTTGCTTTTATTTCGGTGAATGTACACTGCGCAACAAAAAACAAAACAAAAAAACAAAACAAAAAAAAAACAGTTCATTATCTCCCGTTCTACTCGACCCATTGAAGAAATTCAAATTACGTTTTCTATGTCTCGAAAGCGCGACTTAAGATATATAAGATTTATATATACATTATTCTAACATATGTATTTTGACACAAAATGGGTCTTTTTCTAAAATAACATACCATTTTTTTTTCATATGTCGATTCTACCACTCAAATTATGCCTAAATATTAAATGTTGTAAAATTTGGTGTGAAATTTACAGAGAAATTGAAATTTTAATTTGGCAAATTTTTTTCAGTTTAAGCCAAGAATAATTGACTTGGCGAACTCCTTAATACGTGGCAACCAATTTTCTTATCCCTTCCATTGTAATGGAACGGGAAGAAAGTCACATCGTTCTTCTTTCAAATAATTTCAGCAAAGTGCATAAACCACATCAGATGTTATTATCGCTATCAAGAAATATGCCAAATGTCAAAACGAGCCAATATATAAATTCACGTATATCTTCGAAAATTTTGAATAAAGAGCTCTAATTTTTTATAGGTATACATAGAAATAAATCTACTTCACGTTGATGGTAAAACTTTTATAGGTCATAATTCAAAAGGTTTTTCAAAAAAAATGTAAAAATTATTTAAAAATACAAATTTTAAAAATAAATCGTAAAAAATGGGTGAATTTTGTTTGGAGTGAACCTAAATTTCAAACTGTGAAAGAAGGAATCCAGTATGTGTAATAAAAAAAAGAGATATTAATAAATAAATACGTACCAAATTGAATTAATATTGAGGAGCTAAAATTTTGAAGGCTTATTTTTTAAAAACGATTCGTGCGATTTTTACAAAACTTGGCAGTTTATCATTTGAGTGGTAGAATCAAAATATTGAAAATAATTGGCATGTCATTTCAGTAAAAGACCGATTTTGTGTGAAAATACCTATATTACAACAATGCTATATATAAATGTAATACATATCCAAGGTCGCGCCTTCGAGACGTGGAAAACGCAATTTGAATTTCGTCAATTGGCCCAGTAGAACGGGAGATACAGAACTGTCCCCCCTTTTTTTTCGCATTGTTACATGGTCGTTTAAATTACGTACTTCATGTAAGTAAAATACCATTCTGAAAAGTTCTGCCTTTGTAATGAACTAAGCTAATGGCGATGAAATTAACTGTCATCGCTCAACCCCAGGAAATATGTCCAAATGTTACCCCGTTTCCATCAATTTAAAACAAGACGTTTAATCAATTTAGTTAAACGTCTTAAATTAATGGACATGACTGCAACGTTGACAGGGCGCTCTACGATATAAATCCAATTGCTTAATTCAGTGCAGATTAACAGATACGATTGCTATTATAATCGATAAATCTGACATTTATCGCTTATCGATGTTCGGTCGTCACAGGATTTCGGACAACTGCCTATAATCAAATTGGATATAGAAACGCTCCTTGTCACGTGAATGATGGCAAGTCGGCGGAAGTTAGGCGGGAGAAATTCCGCGGGAATAGTCACGTGCCTGTCATCCAAAAACATTCCTCGCCAAGGAGGATGTCCGAAATGTCAGTTGAATAACTACGTGCTTGAGTCCTTCATCGATCAGAGGAAGAATTCCGACGTCTTTGGATCCCGACGAAGGATGTCAAGCCATACTCACTCATATTCCTAATCGTATTCCTAATCAGTACCTCGTAGAAAGTATTCAAAGACTAATTCGAGTTTAATATCGGTGATAGATATCATTGTTGAGACTGTATATCGCGTCTGTACCATTTTACTGTGTGACAATGTATGTAAATTTCTGTGCAGTAACATTCCTTTACCTGGCCTGCCCAGAGGAAAATCATTTTGAATATCACCTCCTTTTTTAATAAATTGTTAGTCCAAAGGGACTTTGTCCCTGAAGGACTATTGTTTTCGTTTTGTGTCGGAAACATTAAATGTCGGTTCACTTTTCAAACTGTTGCCACCAAATATTTTAGCTCTGTATTATATTTAAAGAAATTAATTAATGAAGAATGTGCATAAATGTATGTATGTTTCTCGCATTGTGATAAAACGACGGTACCTAAAGCCATCGAATTTTGAATGACGTAATCCTGCTGCGAATGTGGGCATCTGGAAGGCTAAATTTGAAATTTAAAATATGCTTTATTATCGATTTCATATTTTGTAAAACTTTAACGAATTTTTGATGAACAAACTCGAGGATTTCAAAGCGGGCCATGGCAACGTTGTATAGAAAAAAATATTTTTATTTCCGGCGCCTGAGACTGTGTATAGAAAATTTCTAAAGATATGCTCAGTTTAAAATTATTTTGCGGTATTGTTCTTGAACTGAATTTTATGGTTTAAGTGAGAAGAACATGATATTTAATAAATAACGGTAACACACAAAATTTAAAATCTAAAACATTTCAGGTTTTTCCTTCCCTCCCCCCAGTTCCTGGGTTCTCTCCATATCAGTTAACGCCTACTATCGCTTTCTAGACTAAACTTGCAAAAGGTCCCTTCTATGGCTTGACGTGACCGGCAAGCAGATGGCTGATCACCTCGCATACAGACCACCTTCGTGAAGCCTTCTACGCACAGTTGACGTTGACACCAACCTTCCGGTGGCTCCAGCAAAGGAGGATCTAAGAAGAATCGGAGTAGCGGTTGTATTCCTGCGTGCACATAATGTCAAATATTGCTCATCGGCGCTCGTCGTAGCAGTTGGCCGTCCTTGGCTGAACCTCCTAGATGCCGACTCTGTGGTTTGAAATTCCCTCCCAAGTCTATGAACTACAGAAGTACTAAATTTAGCCATCTGGCCACTTCTGTTTGACTTTGTCCTGCCTCTAGTCTCCCAAAGGCTCTCCGTCGTAGTTCTGCAGGCAAATGATGCCTGGAGGTCATTGTTACGAATTGGCTATCTCAGATTTCTGATGTCACTATCGCAGTGAAATATATGGACTTGCTTTCAAACATGGACTTTTATGCTCCTCGCCGATGACGTATTCCGAGTGCAGCGCCACTAATTTACATATTGCAGTTTTACTCAGCTACTCTTACTTGGCAACATATTCAAATTTTACACCGTTTGGCTTATTTTTGAGGGAGTTATCGCTATTTTTGTGATTTTTCCTTAATTTATGATAACCAGTGTAGTTCAAGCACATTTCAGTCAGAATTAGTCCCTTCAGTGCATTTTATATATGTGCTTTCTTTTAATGAATGCGCACCATGCATATGAAGTAGAACAGAATAATTGGTCTAACTAATTAATATGTATATATTCTTCTTTTTGTATTTGGGTATAGGAATAAATAAATTTTATCGGTAAATAAACTATTTTGGAGTTTTATGGCGCACTATATTTATCTCTGTAAGTGTGTGTGTTATTTAAAGTAGATGTTAATTTATGTGGATGAGATACTCGCATTTTCTACCTTAAAACATGCTGTAAGAATTTAATGTAGCGGTTTTAGTGGTATACTTCTGTATAGATCTTAATTTATTTTTGACGTGATTTTATTGGGATTATTATAATTATTAATTGTCATGATCTTCTTCATTTATTATATATGAATGTTTTTTTGTTGCATTTTCAATATAGTTAGTTATAACTGTATTTTTTATCAGAAAGTTAACTTTAATTATCATATTTTTTCTTTTAGGTAAGTCCTTTTGTGATCTTTTAATTGAATTTCATGGTTTTTCAGGTAAGCTTGTTAGTATTTTTTTTCTTTTTCTTTTTTTTCCAAATGCAAGCAAAACTTCAGAATTCGATTGAAACGTATCCATAATAGTAAAGTTTTATTTTTATAATTCGTGTGTTATAGATTTTGGGATAAAAAGTGTTCTTAAATCGATCATTCTTCTATAAAAACCAAATGATTCTAAATTAGGTGCATAACAGAGAGTCTTCGAAGCATATTTTATGATTCAAAATTGTTACTCCATGTGTTGTTAAAAATGCCGGGCGATTTCGCGCCTGATCTGGCAACCCTGTCTTTCCCTGCCACTTTCTGGCAACCCTAAAACCGCTTTGCGGGGAAGCTATCTCATCACAGCTGGGCATTTCGCAACAATATTATTTGGATGTATTGTAAATAAAATGTGCCTAAAATTTAAATTAATTAATTAGATTATTGTAAACTTAAAAATAAATATAATTATTAAAACGTGCGTTAATTTCTTTTAAGTCGCGCAGTTTATTAAAACTAAACGCTATTAAGACATTCAATATATTAAGCCATTGAAGACCAATTTAATTCAAAGGCAAATCTTGAGGGTGATCACCACATTTGATATTTACAGAATAAATTCCACTTTTTTAATTCAATGTCTTTCAGAGCGTGAAACTGCATCAAGTTCAGTAACACCGCGTTCCTTGAAAAAATGAAAACTGATGCAGGTATTGCATATATGTCTTTTCAAAGCATTTCTATGAAGTTTCCTGGTGTTTCATATACGGATTACTGTGCCTTTGGTGTCTTGAAAAGAGTGCTTTCTAAGCGCAAACCCACCACAGTGGATGGACTCTTGGTAGAGGAGGGAGAATCAATGTCCTTGGAAATTTTACGAAAATACCTTCTGTGATGGAAGTTAAGACGTAGACTTATAGTCCGGAAAAAAAGTCTTAGATCAAATATTTAAAAAATAACTTTTTACTTTTAAATATTAATTAAACGTCTCCGAAATCGTTTTAAAATGTGTAAACATCCTGTGTAGTGTAATGAAATAAATACAGTAATGTTTTCTAAAATTTTTCAAAAATAATCAATTTGAAAATGATTTATTTTCAATAGTTTTATATATGGAAGGGGGATAAACATCACAATATGTAACGTTAAAATTCTGATGCAGATACCACATGACTTCCTTGTACGGAATATTAAATTATTCGAATCTTTTTCTGAATTTCATTTAAACTTATTCTCTTGAATTTCATTAGAGATAGATTTCTCATTCAATTGATTCAGTTCGCATCTTAGCGGCAAGGCAAAAATACATAAAACCTCAAAATATTTGCATTAAAATATTACTAACATGTCAAAGCATAAAACACCAAATACAATGAAAACAATTTTTGCAATTCAAATTAGAGTGTCTGCGCAAAAACAAGCAATCCGGCCAACGAGCAAGAAGCCAGATTTTTGGTGAAAAAAACTGAAAGTTTCTTTTTGGCTCCCTCGAAGAAAAGACACTGAAGACACAGAAACTGACTTAATTCACTATTCTGCTAAGTTTCAAGTGTAAACAAATATGGCTGCTGTGGTAAAAAAAATTAGGCTTAGCCGCACTTACACAACTTAATTCTTCAACTATTGCATGACAATCAACCAAAGGCATAAAAATCTTAACAGGAAGATAAGAACAATATAACTGAATCATTTTTAAAACCAAAAATGCCTGGTTTACTAACATACGAGGCGTATTCGAAAACTAAGTACCGTTTTAAAAAAAATAGTAAAACAATTTTTTCGAATCCAATTCTATTTTTACATGAAAATACATGTTTTAAACTATTTTTCAGCATAGTTTCCGGCAATGATCAAACACTTGTCATAGCGGGTGACCAGTTTTTGTATACCATCGTCAAAGAAACTTCCCGCCAGTTTCGATAACCACGACTCCACAGCATTTTTCGTGTCATCGTCAGATCCAAAGCGCTTGCCACCAAGCTCGCGCTTCATGTGCAGGAACAAGTGATAGTCGGACGGCGCCAAGTTCGGGCTGTACGGCGGGTGATCGAACTGCTCCCAATGAAACTGTCGAATTAACGATCGAGTGACACCAGCAGTAGGGGGCCGAGCATTGTCACGGAGCAACACAATTCCTTTACTGAGCACTCCTCTTCGTTTGTTTTGAATGGCACGCCTTAGTTTCGTTAAAGTCTCACAATATCGTGCCGCATTAATGGTTTCACCTCCGGGAAGAAATTCGGTAAGCAAAACGCCTTTCCTATCCCAGAAGACAGTGCACATGAATTTTTGTGATGAGATTGTCACTTTGAACTTTTGTTTTTTCGGAGAATGAGTGTGTCTCCACTCTATCGATTGTTGTTTCGATTCTGGTGCGAAATGACACACCCAAGTTTCATCACCCGTCACAATTTCGTTTCACAAGTTTTCTCCCTCATCACTGTACCGCGTGAGAAATGTCAGGGCACTACCAATTCGCTTTGTTTTGTGAACATCGGTGAGCATTTTTGGAACCCATCGGGAACACAGTTTGCGATAATTCGAGCAGTCGGACACAATTTCGAACAAAACAGTACGTGAAATTTATGGAAATGCCTCTGAAAGAGTTGTCATTGTGAAGCGTCTGTTCTCATGAATTGCCTCATCTACTTTCCTCATCAACTTTCCTTACCTAGTGAAAACAGAAGGGTGACCACTCTGAGCCTCGGCGTGGACATTTGTTCGACCTGCATTAAACATTCTTACCCACTTTCTCACCATTCCATCACTTATCGCATATTAACCGTAAACTTCTGCCACTTGACGATAAATTTCGGCCGGTTTAACATTCCTCGCGTTCAAAAATTTAATCACGGCACGAATCTCACAGTCAGCGGGAGAACTAATTGTCTTAAACATTTTGAATGTGCACAGCAAACTGAAAACACAACATAGAGCAACCAAAATGGCGACAATTGAAAGTCAGTGAGCAAGAAAGACTAGTGCGCAGGCACGGGACGCCTACTACAGCGCTGCGACGGCTCTAGAATGAAACGGTACTTAGTTTCCGAATACGATTCGTACAAGAATAAAAAGAGCTGAGATCACGGAGCCTTGTAACCGAGTTGGTATATAACTTACATATTTATATACTTTTTGTGCTGCGGATTGCAACCGAAAAGGGAGGCGCACAACTACATGTTATGGCAGTCCTATATACAAAATTTCAACGTTCTGAGGCTACTCGTTTTTGAGTTATGCAAGATATATACAAACGTACGTACAGAAGCCACGAAAAATAATCTCTTCTGAATCCATTTTAAATCAGTTTTATAATTCGTTTGGAGGAAAATTCCCTTTACAAACGTTCTTACGTTACAGATATCACGCGAAAACATTGGTAGCGGTCAAAATGGATATTTTCGTTTAAATAGGATACCCGGAAATTTTCGTGTTTACAATACTTCCTTTCCTTCGTACAAGGAAGTAAAAATACCGATATTTCTGAATTTTCTGCAGTTAATACCCACAGTAAATTGAATGTGATGTGTATGCTGTCCTTTTGTTTGCTTTAAATCTTGGAAGAATTATACGTTTCATTAAAACGCGAGTTACACAATAACTCAGAGGCATATAAAACTGAACTGAAGTGACATTCGTGCACCACCTCCTAATTTATTATACACTGCGACCTCCCAACCTCTAGATCACAACGTTGAGGGAAGTTGAATTATTTGGCTTCTATTAATAAACATCCGATATCCCAGTTGCCGAAAAAGTCTTTTCGATGCCACTCGTCCATCGCTCATCTTGATGCCATCCTTGCAGCATGCGCCACATCAATCACTACCCAATCCCCACACCCATTGTGCCAAATCCTGCGAACAACGAGAAGTGGAAGAACTTTTCAGGCTCCTCAGAATAGCGGAGAATTGAGTTTATATTCAGGAAGAAGTTTTTACTGCTTCGATTATAATTTCGGAAGGTTTTTTTAGCAGTTTTTTAGTGCCTTTCAGGTATTTGTTTAAAACGTGGTAGTGCCGTATCGTGATGTTTTTCATGCACTCCTTTAAAATTTCTCGTTTCATGCGTCATTTGCCCGAGTATTTAGCCTCATTTTTAAGTAGTTTAAGATACGGTTATGAGTAAAAAAAAGTGATAGATATTTCTGTCGGAATAAATGGTTCTTTTTGCTATATTACTGAGTTTGAAAGGAGTGTAGTGAATAATATTTTGGATTTTTTATGAGTTTATTGGATTGTTTAGCGGGAAAAAACTCGCAGTTAGTTTTTTGCCTGAAGGTGTTTCTTAAAGATTGAAATTTATTTTCCGGTGGAGTGTTATGTATTTAATGGCCTGAAATCCTTTTTTTTACGAATAGCGAGTAGTCAGAATGTTCATTTATGCATTTCAGATGATATATATTTGCTATTGAAAGCGTAACTGATTTTTATAACATTTGTCTAGTTTTAAATGGTAGTAAAATTTTTTTTGAAAATCGCAAATTGTGCGTTATAAAATTGTTTTTAATCGATGAATATACGTTTAATGCTTTAAATAAAACTGTGTATTTTTATTACTTTCTTGTACGAAGTAAAAAGGAGGTATTGTAATCGCGAAAAATTTCGGATATCATATTTCAACGAAAATTTCCATTTTGACCACTGTCGAATGCAATTTAACGATTAACTTTTTTCCCCCAAAAATTATAAAACTCATTTAAAATAGATTCTGAAGAGATTTTTTGTGGCGTCTGTGCGTACGTATGTATCTCGCATAACTCAAAAAACGAGTAGCCTCAGAACGTTGAAATTTTGTATATAGGACTGCTATAACATGTAGATGTGCACCTCCTATTTTGGTTGCAATCGGCGCCACCAAAAGTATATAAATATGTGTATATATATGTGGACTCGGCGACTAGGGGATTTTCTAGGCTGACGATACAGATCTAGGTGACTAAAGAAATGGGACAAAAAACTGGTATCAAGGCCATAACCCTTCACTGATATCCCTACTAAATCTTCCGATGTGTCACCTATGGATTTTTGTGCTTTCGGACTTTTAAAAGCTGCATTATCCAAACGTTGTCCCAAAACCCTAACAGGACTCTGGAAAGCTGTTCGGGAGGAATGGGATAGAATACTTCTTCTGACACTTCAAAATTAATCCTGGAAATTATCCTGCGAATCCTTTTATCCTGGAAGTTGTGGTGTCGAAAGATAGTTCAGAATAAGGGATGTCAAATAGAACATTTAAAACACAAGAATTTTATGTAATTTAGTTTTGTGAATACAATATACATCGTCTAAAGAATGTGCGAACAGCCTCTGTACACACAGAACTTTTACCGCGCGTTTTTAACATTACACCACTTTCGGTTAAACTTGAAATTTCGTCTATTTATTTGTAGAAATCTTTGCGGTTGTGTGAGTTTTTTTTCCCGTGGCCGCCGTCTTTTACCTTTTCATGATCTTTTCCGGTGGATTATTTCTCTTTTAAGTGCAACGATTTGAGTTTTCAAGAGAATCAAGAGTGGAAGCTGAAATCTTATAAATGATTGTAGACGTTTTTTGAAAAAATGAGAATTATTCGAGATTTGTTTCTCCTGGTTTGCTCATCTGTCTTCTCAGTGTTACCGATTCATTTGTATTCCTGTTCTATGTAAATCGTGACTTGTTTCAAGCGTTTGATTTCAATGCCTCAGTGGGTTTTTGCTTTTATCTTTACCAAAGATTTGTAAAACCGATTGATGTTTATGTAGTGAGTTGTATTGTGGTAACAGCGGTAGCTTTTAAAGTACACCTTTTTTATCTGTGCCAGTGTTTCAGTTGTGCCAGATTTGAATGTCTACATCAGTGATTCTGAACCACTATATTATTATTATATATTAATTATTCTCGACCACTGTACCGCGGCACTTATGTATGCCGCCAAATTCTTAAAGTATGCCGCCAAATTTTAGAAATGTATATAGTAAACATTATAATGAGTTTAATCTTAGGACACGTACACTTGAGAATTGGTGAAATTCGGGTTTTTAAGAGATTAATAAATTGTTCTATCCAACCTGATTTTGGTGCTCTGGAGGAGAGCGCATTTCGGAGCATTTTCGCGCATGTTCAGTACATAATTTAAATTGAGAAGTTCTGATTGGTGCAGATGGGGGACTAGCTTACTTATGAGATATTTTTGTTATTTTTAATAACATAAATTCAAGTATTCCAAGGGCCGAAAGAAAATATATTAACAAAAAAACTGGTGGGATTCCAAAAACGAATAACTTTATAAGGTATTTCTCCCGCTTTCTTCCCATGCTTTCGTAGTGTAGTCGTCTGCATGCTCGACGCGTAACCGAGAGGTCCGTGGTTCGATTCCCGGCGAAGGCTTTGCGCATTTTTCACCTCTCCTGCTTCAAAATACCTAATGTCTCTACAACTTTATGAAAGAATAAAGCTCAGGAAGGCAATTTGGAAACGTTTCAGTCAGTCCCAAACGATTTTAATAAAATTATTCATTAAATTGTTATCGACCATTTGACAGCATTAGAGGAGAGAATTCGCAGTAGGATTACGTCATTCAAAATATGATGGCTCAAAGTACCGTTGTTTTATCACAATGCGAAAAATATAACATATATTTAAGCAGATTCTTCATGATTTAATTTTCGTTATTTCCCAATTTTAGATATAAAAAAATTGATATGGTTCGTAATCCGTTTGTGATAACGAATACTTCTATATTTGAATTAACTTTGAATGTAAAAGAACTAATTTCGCTTTCTGATAATCGAGATTTAATTTTAAAATATTCGGAAGAATCAATTAATTCATTTTGGAACAACATTAGATGCTATTATCCCATGATGGCAAAAAAATCTTTGAAAATATTGTTACAAATTTCTCCATCTTATTTGTGTGAATTCGGATTTTCAGTATTAACCAACATAAAAACGAATAAAAGCGTTAAACGTAGAAGACGGTTTGAGAGTAGCATTGCCATTTTTACGACGAAATATAAATGAAATCGTCAAAAACCTTGAAGCTCAAATTTCTCATTAAAAGTATTATTATTATTAGCTTGTAATTAATCCGTTAATAAACGTACTGCTGTTTTTGTAGTACGTATTATTTTATTTTACATTCAAAATTATGATCATAAACTATTTTATACAATGTATTATAGGTAAATAAACAACTTTTAAACTTATGTTGTACTTTGTGTGCCGCCAAATTTTGAAATCGTTATGTGGTGTCTGAGGGTAAGTGTGGATTCAGGATGACTTCAAGGTAGGTTGGTGGGTCACAGAGACTGGGGTCAGGCACATATTTATTTGAATTTCCTTTTCGGAAGACGATGGCAGAAGATTTTTGCTTATTCAACCAAGCTACGCCATTCAGTGTACCAGTGCTGAAGGAGGCCCAGTTCAACATTATCTGGACCGCCAAGTTGTTGCCATACTGATTTGATATTCATTGGAGCAATTTGTTGCCACACATGGATAGAAGGTCACTGAACCAGTTGTTGCCATATATCTGGACCAAAATTTTGCGATACTGTTTTGATTTTCAGAACTTGACTGAGGAGGCGTGAGGATGTCGACTGGATTTGGGGAGCTTTGGTCGAAATAACTACAGCAGTCAAATGTGTAATTTTATTATTTCTGTTACTCCGTAAGTAGCGATGAATAAAGTTTATTCATTTTGTAAGGACTGAGTGTTCGGTGCATATTCTTGGCAAACATCTTCGTGAACTCCTTAAATCCTGATCTGGAACAGGGAGCTGAATGCAGCTATGTTCTGTGGTAGAAAACTGTGGTTAAGCGGTAGAAGAACTGCACTTCAGAAGGATTTAAAATCCTCTTTTATTAAATCACAATTATATACAGCCACTTCCCAACTCGGGAGGGATACAGAAAATAATGACCGCACTTGGGTCTAAACTGAACAATCAGATAATTTAAACTAAATCTAATTAGAAATTAAGTAGTCGTTACTCACAGAGCTATAAACGCGAGGTTGGCCTCTATGCTAAACAGTGCGTAGCAAGATTTAACTAATACTAACGCACTTAGATTTACTTCAATAAGTAATAGCGTAACAGCGCTAAGGCTTAGAATTCAAATACTAGCTGGTCAGGCGAACGTCGAACAAAATAGCAGTGGTTTGAGACTAAAAGCTCTCTCACACTGAGAGATTTAACTAACCGTTTACACTGGTGTCCAAAAGTTAAGCATAATTGATTATTATGTGAGTAAAGAAGGAACTGTACATCAGAATGGCGGGAAACGTGATATGCGAGTGTAAAATGGTTATAAAATAAGGAAGCAAATCAAAAGAACGATAATAATTAATTTTATTATCCAAAGTAGCAGTTTAAAAGAAAACTGAGAATAGCAAGGGTACACACTTTAAAGAAAAAATGAAAGAAAACATTAAATAAATTACTGATGTTGCAGTTTAATAAGGCGTGTGGTCATCTCTGACAGCCAGGCACAGCGATTTACCATACTTGCTATGAGATGATGAATGAGTTGTGGGCTCAAACGGTTCCAAGCTTCTTGAAGAGTTCTCTTCAGTTCTGTAACGGAGCTTGGTGCGTGCGAAAGGGCTGCAATTTGTCTCCCGAGCATATCTCATACATGCTCGATAGGATTTAAATCAGGGGAGTTCGCAGGCCCCGACATGCTCTGGATGTTTTCCATTTCAAGGAAGTCATCAGCCAGCATCGCTCGGTGACATAGCGCATTATCATCCATGAATATGAAGTCAGGACCGACAGCACTTCGAAGCAAGCGAACATAAGGCTCAAGAACTTCGTCTCTGTACCTTTGACCAGTCACAGACCCCGTGTCAAAGAAATGGAGGTCTGTGCGGCCGTCCATCATGATGCCTGCCCATACCATTACTCCCCTTGATGGAAAATATCTTTCCGATATGTTTCTTGGTTCAAAATGTGTTCCACGTTCTCTCCATATCGTAATCCGACGAGAATCAGTACTCAGACTAAACCGGGACTCGTCACTGAACATCACATTGGCCGACTCTCCCACACTGCAATGTTGATGTTTCAAATTCTAGTTCAAACGAGCGCGTTTCTGCGCAGACGTGAGGCGAATGTAAACTGCTGGTCTTCTGGCATACTGGCCAGCATGATTGAGTCTCCTGTAAACAGTTTGTCTCGAAATTCGTATTCTTGTGGCGACTATGAGCGCCGAACCCAATGCTCTGCCAGTGCTGCCCCTCTTATTACCAGTTATTACCAGATATTGGTCTTGGCGAGGGGTTGTGATTCTTGGCCGACCTGATACTGGTCGTCGGGTAACATTTTCCGTTCTTTGAAACCTCTGCCACAGTCTTAAGATCACAGACCGGTTCACATTCAGAATTCGAGACACTTCGGTTTGTGATCGTCCGGATTCCAGCGTTCCAACGATTCTTCCTTTCGCAAACATCTCCAATTGGCGTCTTTGCGCCTTCATTTACCTTGTTTGATGGTTAACAACGTTCTTTCGCACAGCAGTTGCCCGAAACTTGTCTGAACTGCCTATGCTGCGTGAATCTGTTTCTCTGCGTTCCGACACGCGCAGGTGTTTCGCGCAGGACGTAGTCGACTGAAAAGTTTTGCATAAATCCAATGTTTCATCTTCACCCAATTAATATCCGCAAGAAATTTGGAATAATTTTACGAATATTTACTCCACGTTTTTCGCATTTTACAATTTATGCTTAACTTTTGGACACCAGTGTAAATAGCAACTTGGCTCCACTTCAAATTAGCATAAAGCTGAAACGCGCGCTTATTCTAACGGGAAGTTGAAATAAGAACAGATAGAAAAAGGCAAATTAAAATAAAACTTTGTTAGTGTAAAGTAAAAGCTTACAATTTTAGTTATAAGACATAGTGTTAATTAACAGATAGTTAAATTTTATCTTTTATCTATGTTCTTGGATTATGGAATTCTAGATAAGCGCGAAGACGAAAGTTTGTCCATAGCGTAGGAAGGGTAAACGAGGTTTAGTTTCAATAGTTAAATAGATTTAACTTACAAATTACTATTTTAAAGTACATGAAAACCCAGGATAGATTTCAACGTGAATTCTTTTATTTTATTTTATGAAAATTGTTGCTGTCAATATAATTAAAATGGATACCATTCTGTGCTTGCACAAGTACTCTAGCGTGAGATTATTTTATATCCTTGGAACTTCTTATTTTATTTTTTAAATAATTAGCTTTTTCTGTAGTTTATTATTTATTCCCTTTGAAAACTCCGTTCTATATCACAAGAAATGTATTGATAGCTTTCAAAATTAATGAATCTATTTAAATCTTGACGTAACATCTGCAGTGGATATCTTTGAAACGCTTAATTTCTTTCACATTAAATCCATTACGAAAAGAATCATTTCGGCGCGTATTTGTAAAGGAGGCTTATTTCAGTGTAGGGAGGGTTTGTAAAGGGGGCATATATTTTTTATTTTTAGCACTTGAATTACTGTAGAAGCTCGTGGTTGTGAATTTAATTAAAGCTCAGGGACATTCGAGTTTTGGTGTGGGTATGATTTCATCGTTGCTTAGTTACTATAAAGGGTGGGGTTTTTCTTGTTAAAGCGTACTTTTGTTATACATTCTAAATGTCAAACAGTCACGCATTCTAAAAGTTCAATTGTAAAGCGATAGTAACGCTACAGAATTCAAATTTGAATCTGGACTTTAACCGAAAACGCGAATGAATTCCAAAATAGGAATCATGCCGGTTAAAAAATATTGACAGTTTATATGGTGCATTACCAGTTCGAATATTTCGGTTGTATATTATTCCGTGAAAGAAGAGAAATATGCTTTTCCGCTTGTTTATTTAATTTATTACGCAGTTAATGCAAATAATAAATTTAAGACGAAAATATGTGTTGCATTCAATAAAAATGGTTGATTTTATACTGAAGTTAGAAAGATAAATAATTTAAAAATATCTGAAAGGTTTCAGATTTTAAATTACGTCCAAAGGGACTTTTTTTTAACGTTTTGTGTGTTACCTTTGTTTATTAAATATCATGTTCTTCGCACTCAAACCATAAAATTCACTTCAAGAGAAATATCGCAAAGTAATTTTAATTTAAGCATATCTTTAGAATTTCCGATACACGGTCTCACGCGCCGTAGATAAAAGTGTTTTTTCTGTACAACGTTGCCATGGCTCGCTTTTGAAATCCTTGAGTTCGTTAATCAGAAATTTTACAAAATATGAAATCCATCATAAAACAAATTCCAAATTTCAAATTTGGGTTTCCAGATGCCCATATTCGCAGTAGGATTACGTTATTCAAAATATAAAGGCTCTAGGTACCGTCGTTTTATCACAATGCTAGAAACATACATACATTTATGCAGATTCTTCATTATTTAATTTCTTCAAATATAATACAGAGCGATAATTTTTGGTGGCAACGATCTGGAAAGTAAATCGGACATTCAGAGCGATTCGATGCAGAATCGCAAAACGAAAACAATAGTCCTTCAAGAACAAAGCACCTTTGGAGTAATAAATAAAATCTGAAAGATTTCGGATTTTAAATTACGTCCAAAGGCGCGTTTTTCAACGTTTTGTGTGTTAGCTTTAGTTTTTAAATATTATGTTCTACGTACACAAAACATGAAATTCAGTTCAACAGCAATATCGCAAAATAATTTTAAAATGAGCATATCCGTAGAATTTCCGATGCAGATTCTCGTGCGCTGGAGATAATTCTTTTTTTCGTACAGTGTTGCCATTGCTTGCTTTGAAATCGTTTAGTTTAATAATAAAAAATTGCTTAAAGTGTTATAAAATATGAAATCTATAATAAAATTGATTCTAAATTTCAGACTTGGTCTTCTAGACGCCCATTTTTGGGTGGAAACGTTCAATATTCAAAATTGGATGGCCCTAGGTACCGTCGTTTTATCACAATGCGAGAAGCATGCATGCATTTATGCACATTCTTCATTATTTAATTTCTTGAAAAATACAAGGCTGCAATATTTGTTGGAAGCAGTTTCAAAAGTGAAGCAATGCTTTTAGTGAATCGACGCAAAATGCCAAAACGAAATTAATAGTTCATCTGGGGAAATTGCCCTTTTGGACTAAAAATTGACAAATAACGAAATTTGACTTTTAATGCGGTTTTCCGATTCCTTCCTGTGCATATATTTGTGAAAATTTTATACTCGTTATGAAAAAATAAAACGACAAAAATAAACCGGGTTATTTAACTTGCCTCGAGGGATCGGTTAATTAAATTAGAATAGTTCGAGGAAATAAATTTAAACGAAGTGCAGGAAAAAGTGTATATAATCCAATAGTTCATATGAATAGTCCATTCAATAGTCATGTGTTCCACTTCAGATGTTTTACCGTTGCGATAGCCGCATTGAAGAAAACCAACTACAAAATAAATTAAAGATATTATTTTGAAGACATTCGTAAGGATTTTGGAAGAAAAAATAGGAAAAGTCAACTAGGCTCTTACTGGTATTCAAACCATGCTTCGAAAGCATATACGGGGGCATACGATAAATCGTTACATGTTCTTCCCTTTTCAAGGGCAGCCGAGGAAAGGCACGAAACCCAGTCGACATAATCTAGAACGTGACGAAATATCGTTTCTTACTTTAAGTTTGGACTAAAATGTTTCAAATTCAGGAATATCATAAGCCAACTACGCTCTTGCTGAGATTTGAACTATGAGCTGACTACGTTTTCCATTCGAGAACACAAAGGAGAGTGCGGTAACAGCTTATAGTTTCTCTCAGTTGTAACACTCTCAATTCACATGGATGATAAATGCATGATAGAGTAACGTGAAAGCGCAGAACGTTTTAAAATATTCCTTTAATGAGGTTTTTAAACCCTTAAAGGTAATGAAATTAGTTACTTTATACTAGTAATTTAGTATTATGTGCGGAATAACAGAACCGACAAAATAAAAACTAATGTAAAAACTCGGGAAAATGCGAAGAGTTGGAAAAACAGATTTTTGAACTAACGTTTATATTAGCAGAAAACAATTCCAAGTGTGAAATAAAATCGAATTTCGATGCATTATTAACGCTGGATAATCTTCAAAGACTGATTAATTTTTTAACTTGGTACATTTTTACATCCTTGTACGGAGTAAAGGAAGTATTGTAATCACGAAAAATTCCGGGTACCATATTTCAACGAAAATATCCATTTTGACCGCTATCGAAGGCAATTTAACGATGTTTTTGCTTGGCATCTGTACGTAAGGACAGAATAAAGGACTCTTTATCCCCAAACGAATTATAAAACAGATTTAAAATGGATTGAGAAGAGATCTTTTCGTGGCGTTTGTACGTACGTAGGTACGTACGTATATATGTATCTCGCATAACTCGAAAACGAGTAGCCTGAGAACGTTGAAATTTTATATATAGGACTACTATAGCATGTACTTGTACACCTCCCTTTTTGGTGGCAATCGGCCGCACCTAACGTGTATATATATGTATATATATATATATATATATATATATATATATATACGCACTCTTTTACTCGGCTCCGTGAGCTCAGTATTTTATTCTTATATGTTAGTAAATTGTGCATTTTTTGCTTTAAAAATGATTGAATTACGTTGTTCTTATCTTGCGGTTAAGGTTTTTATGCATTTAGTTAATCTGAATGCAATAGCTATACAATTATCAACAGTTTAAAAGTTGTTTCAATGCGGCTAAGCCTAATTTTTTTTACCCTAGCAGCCATATTTGTTTACATTAGAAATACATTAGCTCAATAGTTTATTCTTATATGTTCCTAAGTTGTGCATTTGCTTTGAAAATGATTGAATTATGTTGTTCGTATCTTCCGGTTAAGGTTTTTATGCCTTTACTTAACCTACATGAAATAATTATAGAATTATAAGCAATTTAAAAGTTGTTTAATTGCAGCCAAGCCTAATTTTTGTTTAACATAACAACCGTATTTGTTTACATTTGAAACTTAGCAGAATAGTGGATTTGTTGAAAATGTAGAGAAACTAAGCTTCGCAACAACAAAGATAAGGTCTTCTGTTATTATTGCGAATTAAGTTATGCTTAATATATTCTGGAATTATCATTTAAGTTATTAAATTATACCATATATTGACTCAGCATCCACAACAATTTAAATCAGTTTCTACGCCTTCATTGTCTCTTTGCCGATTGAGACCAAAAGTAAACTTTCAATTTTGTGCACCGAAAAATCTGTCGTCTTGCCCGCTGGCCGAATTACTTGTTTTTGCGTAGAAACTATGATTTTAATTGTAAAAGTTGTTCTTTAAATTGTTTTAACTGTATTTGGTGTTATGTTTTTCCATATCTTTCAATTTTTAATATAAATATTTTGATTTTTTATGTATTTTTGCCTTGTCACGAAGTGAGAACTGAATTAATTGAATAAGGAATACATCTCGAATGAAATTCGAGAAAATATGTTTAAAGGAAATGTAGGAAAAAATGCACGTAATTTAATAATCTGTACAAGAAAATCATGTCGTGTACACATCAGATTTTTATATATGTGATTAAATGTTACGCGAATTAAGTCTATAAGTTGAATGGAAGTTTTAGTAGTAGCATATAGTCATTTAATTTAATTGCCACATATGACATTAAAAATGTATATTAGGAAGCAGTTTGCATGGGCGCTTAACTTATAGTTATGTAAGATATTCCGGAATAATTACATATCGATAAGGGAAACTATGTTTTAAAATTCGTAATTATTCTTCTAATTGCTTTTCTGTCCTAATAGGAAATATATTTCTCATAATCTGACGAGATTGTGATTTGCCTCATAAAACTGTCATAATGTGTTACCTATTTTCATATTTTAAAAAAACTATTCATTACAACGAGTAAGAAAAATTTAGTTGAAAACAATTCTTCCTCTTGTTCCAATTTGTTACAAAGTACGACGAATCTCGTATTTATTATGCATAAAATGGGCATAAAAATTTATTGCTGCAAATTTTATGGCGCTGTGAATAACTTAGAAAGAAAATGAAATGCGTTGGAGCGGAGGGAACTTTTTAATTTTTTAAATAATAGATTATAAATTTATATACTATAGCTTTCCAACTATACGCAAACGAGAGTATTGCAGAAATGGTTTACAGATAGCTTGGCTGTGCACCGTGAAGAGAATACATAATAACGATATCTAATTTCTGCTATTAAATTATGAAGAATTCTTTTAGTGTTCCTTGCATAGTGGAAAAGCTGCAACACGTAGAGTTACCGAATTTTGAACAGTCGTAGTCCGTCCCCTGAACACGTGCACCTGAAAACTAAATTTTGAATTTCGAATTTGTTTTTCATTTATTTTATATTTTGCGCGAATTTACTGACTTTAACAAACTCGGGATTTGAAAGCGAGAAGTGGCAACACTGCTCGCAGTAAAACATTTTTATCTCCAGGGCGCCGGACTGTTGCCATTCGGCAAAATTTGAGAAATTTATTTTTCACAATTAATCGTCAAATTCGGCTGCTTAAAAGCAGTGTGTTGCCACTGCTCGAAATAAAATACTTTTGTCTTTTCCACGCCAGCGCGTTGCCATTCAGTAAAGTGTATGGTGTGCACATCTACATGTTATAGTCGTCCTATATACAAAATTTCAACATTCTGAAGTTACTCCTTTTTGAGTTATGCAGGATACATACATATGTACGTACGTGCGCACAGACGCCACGAAAATTTCTCTTTAGAATCCATTTTAAATCAGTTTTATAATTTTATTCTGTCCTTACGTACGGATGTCACGCAAAAACGTCGTTAAATTGCATTCGACAGCTGGAAAATGGATATTTTCGTTAAAATATGATACCCGAAATTTTTTACGATTACAATACTTCCTTTTTACTTCGTACAAGGAAGTAAAAAAACCAAAGCAAAACTCAAACGACTAAGTTACGTAATAAGACAAAAATATATTTTTTAAATTACTGTGGCATGAAAGTAAATGGAATTAAAAGAATAAGAATTAAATAAAAAATTAATTTTAATAATTCTTGGGATATGAAATCAAATAGAATTTTAAATATCTAGCCACGTCTTATCGTCTGTCAGGAGTATTAAAGCAGTTGAAGGAAAATTCTCCACGGCAGGCTGAGTCTGTCAACTCTTTTTCTTAACGCCGATTTTCGCTGCTCATTTAAATATTACTTTTGTAAGGTATTTTATGCTAATTAATCAGTTATTATGATTTAAACTTTACCTTCGTAATCCTGATAAAAACACAAATTATTTATTCGTGTATTTAAGATGGAGGGCTTTTGAATGTTTAAATTTGATCTTCCGACAGCCGCCGCGTCTTGCTCTTATTTATTTCGCCAGCTCTGCCAGAAGTTATGTTCTGGCTTCCGTGCCTTACACGCGGGTAAATATCTGAAACAACTTAATTAATCTATTTTATGTGTAGTCTCCAACTACGTTCCCCGGATTTGAATTTAAATACCGCCCGCAAGACAGCGGAAATTCGTCGTAGCACAAGCTGTGTCTTTTTGTTTAATTTGTGCGTAAATAGAAAGGTTATTTAACTTTCTTCCGACTCCGTTATTATTTCACACAGATAATTAGTAATAATTAATAATAAACAGATAATTCGCTATCGACCTCGTAAGGTCTGCAGGACTATGAACACAAGGTTTAGACACGGCAGAGCCCTGCAACTTCATTTACGTATTCTGGTGGAAGCGACCAAACAATAGAAGTGCAGAAAAGATTTCACATAAGAAATAACAAGTTAGCTGAAATCAACCTAACGCTGTTAACTTCATCAGGACTGAGTGTTCTGTGCATACTTTTGGCGAACATTCTCGTAACAGTGTCAAAGTCCTGATCTCGAACAGGGAGCTGAATGCAGCTATGTTCGGTGCAAGTGGTAGTATAACTCCACGTAAGAAGGATTTAAAATCAATCCCCTTTTATTAAACCACTATTTACAGCCACTTCCCAACTCGGGAGGGATAACAGAAAGTAATGACCGAACTTGTGTCTAAACTGAACAATCAAATAATTTAAAATAACGTTGAGTAGAAAATTAAGTTGTCGTTGCTCTCAGAGCTTTAAACGCGAGGTTGGCCTCTATTCTAAACTATCAATGGTACGTAGCAAGATTTGGCTAATACTAGCGCACTTAGATTACTTCAATAAAAATTAAAGTAACAGCGCTAAGGCTTAGAACTTAAATACTGGCTAGTCAGGCGAACGTCGAACGGAGCCGAAGTGATCTGAGACTAAAAGCTCTCTCACATTGAGAAGTTCCTCGCTAACCTTTAAATAAAAAACTTGATTCCACTTTAAATTAGCATAAAGCTGAATCCCGTGCTCATTTTAACGGGAAGTTGAAATAAGAGTTCACACGAAAGAGAAATTAACATAATTCTTTGTTAGTTTAAACTAAAACCTTACAACCTATTATTGAGAATTATAAGCCCACGTCCCATTAGTCGCATTAGTGTCGGAAGGGAATTTTGCGTCGAAACACTTAGATGCGTTATATCGCTTTTCAGATTGTTGCCACCAAATATTGTTACCCTGCCTTAGATTTAAAGAAATTAAATAATGAAGAATCTGCATCAATGTATGTACGTTTCTCGCATTGTGAAAAAAATAACGGTATATGGAGCCATCCAGTTTTGAATAACGTTATTCTTCAGACGAACACAGGCACTTTGAAAGCCCGAATTTGGAATTTAGAATGCTGTCGTATGTAGGGTAAGAGCGCAGAAAATGGTGCTTAATAAGAAAACTAAAAAGACGAAAATGAGAGAGGGGGTTAGTAGGATTGAGTGTAACAGCGGACTGGTAGACTGCGAGCTCAGCGAAAGCGTAAGAAAACCTTAACAAACGCTTTTAAGTGACCATTAAAATCTGAAACCTTTCTGATTTTTTCTCCGTTTTTACTTCCTTGTACCAAGTAAAGAAAGTAAAACTCCCAACGAATCATGATACTAATTTAAAAGGGATTCAAAAGAAGTATTTTTGTGCCGTCTATACGTACGTATGTATGTATGTATCTCGCATAACTCAAAAACGGGTAGTCTGACCTCGGAACGTTGAAATTTTGCCTCAGTTTTTACTTCCTGTGACGAAGTAAAAATCTGATGTGTACACGATATGACTTCCTTGTACAGAATATTAAATTGTACACATTGTTTCGTGCCCTTCATTGAAACATATTTCCTCGACTTTCATTAGAGATATATTTCTCATTCAATTAATTCAGTTCTCACTTCGCGACAAGGAAAAAATACATAAAAAATCAAAATATCTGTACCAAACGTTGAAAGGTATAGTAATGCATAAAATACCAAATAAAATTAAAACAATTTTAAAAAAATGTTTCGACAATTAAAATTGCATTTTCTACGCAGAAACAAGCAGTTTTTCGTACACAACACTAGTTACTATCAGTCGCACTCGGCAAAAAGACACCGAGTGCGTAGAAACTGTCTTAAATTGTTGTGGACGGTATACTGAGTCAGTATATGGGATAATTTAATTACTTAAATGATAATTCCAGAATAGATTAAACATAATTTAATTCGCAATAATAAAAGAAGACGTTATTTTGTTGTTAGTTTTGCTTAGTTTCTCTAGATTGGCAACAAATCCACTATAGAATGTTTGCTTTAAAAACGATCGAATTATGTTGGTATTATCTTCCAGTTAAGGTTGTTATGCATTTAGTTAATCTGCACGAAATAGTTGTAGAATTATCAACAATTTTAAAGTTGTTTAAGTGCGGCTAAGCCTAATTTCTGTTACCATAGCAGCCATATTTGTTTACACTTGAAACTTAGCGGACTTGTGAATTTAGTTTCTGAACGCTTTTTGGCGAGTGGAACAAAAATGAAACTTTCAGGTTTGTGCACCGAAAAATCTACCTTGTTGCCAGCTAACCGAATTGCTTGTTTTTGCGTCTAAACTCTAATTTTATTTGTAATTTTTTTTATTGTTTTAATTGCATTTGATGTTTTATTTTTTTTCTATATTTTTCGATTTTTAATGAAGGTATTATGTGGTTTTACGTATTTTTGCCTTATCGCCAACTGAGAACAGAATTAGTTGAATGAGAAATATATCTCTAATGAAATTCGAGGAAATAATTTTAAATGAAATGCAGCAAAATGTGCGTACTATTTATTATTCCGTACAAGGAAGTCATGTGGTGTACACATCAGAATTTTGTTGTTGTTGTTGTTGGAAGTTTTTTAGTCCAAAGGGGCTTCGTCCCTGAAGGACTATTGTTTTCGTTTTGCGATTTTGCGTCGAAAACATTAAAAGTCTGTATCACTTTTCAAACTGTTGCCACAAAATATTGCGGCCCTGTATTATATTTAAAGAAATTAAATAATGAAGAATGTGCATAAATGTATGTATGTTTCTCGCATTGTGATAAAACGACAGTACCTAAAGGCCATCGAATTTTGATGCCGTCATCCTGCCGCGAATATAGGCATCTGGAAGCCTAAATTTTAAATTTAGAATTTGTTTTATTAACGATTTCATATTTTGTAAAACTTTAACGAATTTTTGATTTATAAACTCGAGGATTTCAAAGCGGCTAATGGCAACGTTGTACAGTAAAAAACATTTTTATCTGAAGCGCGTGAGACTGTGTGTAGGAAATTCTAAAGATATGCTCAGTTTAAAATTATTTTGCGATATTGTTCTTTAACTGAAATGCGAAGAACATGATATTCAATAAATAAAAGTAACATACAAAATGTTTAAAAAATGTCCCTTTGGACGTAATTAAAATCTGAAACCTTTCAGATTTTTTTTGTGGACTTTATGTAGGAAGCTGGGTTATATCCATGCGAAACATCTGAATTCTAAGCAGTCAGTCTGTTCAACGATCGGAAACCAAACTGTAACGAAGTGATCGTTGTAAGATACGTAGGAAAATGTGCGTAACATAAAAATATTGCAATTAAGGATTGATTTTTCCCCCTTTTACTTAAATGTTGCTAATAATGATGACTATTATTGCCGAGATGGAAAAAAATAATGAATTAATGTGCATGATATTAAAAAAGTAAAACCTTTATCCACTCTATGCTTTTCACTGGTTATAAGGAGCGTCCTTCTGTCAATTAACATTAATGGGCACTGCCATTAAAAGAACTGCTGATCAACGGAACATGAATAAGGCAGATGATTTCTCTTCTACGTTGAGCGTCGATAAATAATTAGAATTAGCATAATATCTTCATTACTTAGAGGGGATGAAGGGAAAGGGTAAGATAATGAAGGGTTCCATTTTCGCCTCCTGTTGTGTAAATGAAGAAAACGGACGATAAATGCATAGCGTCTTCGCGCGTTCGTTTTACTCGATTCGACGTCACTGGTCTCAGGACTTAAGATTTTTAGCATTAAATGTTTTGAAAGTTAAAGTAAAAAATGTAAATATATTGATGACTGTGTTTTCGAGGCTCGCATCTTTGAAGCTCAGGTATAATATTATTTATTCATAATGTAGTTTAATTTATTCCTAATACTGAAATTAGGAAAAGTAATTGTATGCGTTATTTTTTATTTCTTATCTTTGTTAAATATGTATATATATATTTATATATATATTCTGTAAAATATTTTGCGGTAAATTTACTGATCGCAGAATAAATACCTTTTAAAAATTCTGAAATTTTTTTTCATGTTTTATTGTCTAGATTTAAAAAGAATAATTTATTTTAAATTTAATAAGAAGTGTAGGTTTTAATATAACTTCCGCTAATGAATTTTAAAGATGTAAAGAATCGTAATTTTATACGAATTCTTTGCAATAGGAAATAATGTTTCTTCTGTAAATGATGTAAAAACAATTTCCGCAAAATTTATGATGAGACTGAGTTTCGCCATTTTGTATTTCGAGTTAGTTCTATTGCAAAGAGTAAAACAATTTTCGCAAAATTTATGATAAGCCATTTCATGCGTTCGATCGAGTAGTGTTGCGAGGGATTTGCGTTATTATTATTGCAAAATCAGAATCACTTTCGTGGACGAAGTGGAGAAAGCCATTGTAATCGCAAAAAATTTCGGTTTTAATATTTCAACGAAAATATCCATTTTGAGCGCTCTCGAGCCATTTCAAGAATATTTTTGTGTGACATAGGTACGTACGGACAGAATAAAAGAATCTTTTTTCCAAAACGGATTATAAAATGGATTCAGAAGAGACTTTTTTTCCCGTGACGTCTGTACCTATGTATGTATCACGTATAACTGAAAAACGAATAGCCTCAGAATGTTGAAATTTTGTACATAGAAGTGCTATAACATGTAGTTGTGCACCTCCCTGTTTTGGTGGCAATCGGACGCACCAGAAATATATCCTTCCTAACTAATATTATAAATGCGAATGTGAGTTTGTTTATGTGTCTGTTTGTTGGTTTGTTACGCTTACTTTCCCGATCATCATGAAATTTTCAAGAAATAGTTTTGATAAATTAGAAAAGGTTATAGGCTATAATATGTAACTTATCTGTTGAAACCTAAACTATATAATAGGTTGCATAGCTTAAAAAAATTGTTGTTGTATAAACATTAAATGTTGAAAGTTTCATAACGATAAGTTAAAAGATGTAAAAGTTTGTCTGCGCGTAGGTGCGTGGCTGAAACCAGGCAAACATTTTATAACCTAAAACTTTTTCTAATATATCAAAAATATTTCTTGAAAATTTCATGATGATCGGTTAAGTAATTAAGGCGTGAAAGAGTAACATTTATTAATTAAGCGTTTATTAATTTTTATTTGTTTAATTTAATTTATTATTTAATATCCTTCAGGATTTCCGGCTTTTGGCTCTTCTTTCCCAAACATTTTTCAGTCATTAGGAAATATACGTAGCAGTTTTACAGTATTTCGTGGCGATATCGCGTAAGTACAAAATATCTGCGGCCTATAGGTATTGAAGAAGGGTAATAATAGTAACTAAATAAGTAATATTAACTAAAATTTTATCCTGATTATCCTGGCCATTCAATAAGAAAAAAATAAAATTATTTTCTTTTCTTTTCAGTGGTCTTTTTTAAAGATATCAACGCGAGCGAAGCTGTGGGTAAAAGCTAGTATATATATATGTATATGTATATGTAAAATATAACAAAATACGATGGCTGCGCTAAGAAACGATTGGCGACCTCAAAATTAACTATTCTAAATTTGCTGTTCCCCCCCCCTAAATTCATCTGTTCTCGTAAATTCGATATCTTTCCACATTACATAACAACCTAAAATTAACCAATACTGTTTAGCTTTACTCATAAATACTCTTCGCAAGCAACTACGTCATTCCTTCCATTTCCTATCTTCTGCCACGCAAGCAACTCTACTTAAATTATTGTGATATTGCTTATGATCAAAAATATATTGTCTATAAAGAAATGATTTTGATGTAAATATGGTGATTCGCCGAAATTAGTTTTGTCAGCGTCTTCTTCCTGCCGTTTCTACTCAGCCATCATGACTATCTGCTAAAAGTACTGGTGTTGTCTAAGCACTTAAAATATCACACATGTAATCTATATACACACTGTTTAACTCGGCTCGGTGAGCGCAGTTTTTTTTAATTCTTAAATGTTGATAAATTGTGCATTTTTTGTTTTCAAAGTGATTGAATTATGTTGTTCGTATCTTCCGGTTACCGTTTTTATGCTTTTAGATAATGTGCATGCAATAGCTGTAGAATTATCAACAATTTAAAAGTTGTGTAATTGCGGCTAAGCCTACTTTTTTTACCACAGCAGCCATATTTGTTTACACTTGAAACTTAACAGAATAGGGAATTCAATCAGTTTCTGCACATTCAGTGTTTTTTAGCTTAGTGTCAATTTTGTATCAAAAGCAAACTTTTCAGTTTTGCGCACCGAAAAATCTGCCTTGTTGCCTGCTGGCTGCGTAGAAGCTGAAATTGTAAATATTGTTTTTTAATTGTTTTAACTGTAATTGGTTTTATTTTGTATATTTTTGAATTTTTAATGAAGATTATTTTGAGGTTTTTATGTATTTTTTGCGTTATCGCGAAGTGAGAAATGAGTTAATGGAATGAGAAATATGTCTCTAATGAAATTCGAGGAAATAATTTTAAATGAAACGCAGCAAAAAAAAATGCATATAATCTAATAAACCGTACAAGGAAGTCATGTGATATCCACATCAAATTTTTTTACAAACTAAAATGCTAATTCTTTATCCATTGCAAATATAAAATAACTGCGATCCCAAGAACCATCTACAAGGAGTTGCAGGAATTCATATGCAACAAGCACTGAGCTCAACGAATTAATCCATGATGATCCATGATAAGCATAAGCGATCACATTTGCCACAGATTTTCGATTAATGCTCAAAAATACCATATTTGTTCTATGGCATTGTTTACCATTGAACGTATGTACATGTCCTTTCAATCAATCAAGAACCTTCTTTAATCTTTCGCAGCTTGGAATTAAGGTATCTAACAAAAAAAAATGGGATAATTATGAGCAATTCTTCCACTATGTTCATCACTTAGTAGATTTGTAATTCAGAATTATTTGCTTTAACTAAAAACATTCAGATTGAAAGAGAATAACTAACTCATTTTGCAACATGAAGGTTTAAAAACAAAATGGCAGTAATTACCAGTTACCTTTTCAATGATTTAACTTTCGCAACAAAATTCATATTAATGTTCATTTAAATTGAAGTAAGGTATTTTAAGTGGAGTGTGCATTGATGAGCACCCCTTTCGTTACCCTCTTCAATGCTAGAATGTTTCCATCAACAAGTTGGGCAGCCGTCCGTATTCATAAGAATGTACACACTTCAGTTCCTAATTATATTCAAGTATTCTTATGATCATTTCATCATTTACAAATGATACTGATTACTAGAAGGGGAGAAGGCGTTAGCCCGTGATGAAATTTAGAATTTTCTAGATGGGTGATTATTTTGAGGAGGTAAATATAATTTGATAGTGCTCGAAACATTTGTTTAAATCATCTAAATAAAACTTAAAAAGCACGTCCGTAACAAATAGCTTTACATGGGTTCGACTCGCGCCTGATTGCATATCATTCTGAGGATATCTATACGCTATAATACCGTATATTCCGGCGTATAATACATGCACTTTTAATACAAAATATAAGATCGAAATTTACGGGTTCGCGTAATATGCTGGATAAAAAAATATTAGATTTAAATACTAGGAATGAGCATAAAAAGTTGTATTTCTGTATTTACACTGTGAAAAAAAGGGGGGGGCAGTTCTATATCTTCCGTTCTACTGGGCAACTGACGAAATTCAAACTGCGTTTCTCATGTATACAAAGCGCAACTTAAGATATGTATTAGATTTCTATATAGCATTGTTCTAACTTGGGTATTCTGACACAAAATCGGGCTTTTCCTGAAGTAACATACCAATGTTTTTCCCATATTTCGATTATACGACTCAGATTATGCTCAGATATGAAATTTTATAATTTTTGGTGAGAAATTTATCGATAAATTAAAACATTTATCTTGGTGCATTTTTTCCAATTTGCGCCAAGAATAATTCACTTGGCGAACTTCTTAATATATGACAGCCTTTTTACATTGTGCACGAGCGGGGAAAAGCCATCGTTCACACTTCCAAGTAATTTTAACAAAGTGCGTAAACCATATTTGACGTTATTATCGCTTATAACGAATATGCCGGATTTCAAAACGCGCCAGTATGTAAATTCACATATATCTTAGGAAAGATTGAATGAAAAACTATAATTTTTTTGTAGGTGTGCTTAGAAATACGTCTACTTTAAGATGATGGTAAAAATTTTATAGATTATAATTCAAACATTTTATCGAAAAATTTATAAAAGTTATTTAAAATAGGGTTCCCACACTACCTGGAAAACTGGGAAACCCGGAAAAAGTCAGGGAATTCGAAAATTGACCAAAAAATTCAGGGGATTTAAATATTTTAGTCAAAATCTGGAAAAGTCAGGGGATTAATGGATGTCCGTTATGACCCTGGATGAAGCATAAGTTTACCTGAATGATTGCAACAGAGAAGAGTTTTTTACTGCTGAAAACGAAAGGCAAACCTGGTTCCGTCAAAGAAAGTTTCAATAAGGGGTTGAGGATTGTCTCAGTATTCTCTTATGATAGGAAATTAGAGATAAGAGAAAAAAGTGGGAAAATTAGTACAGCGTATTATCAGGAGAAAATTTTACGTTCGATATTTACAGAAGAAATTCCTTTTTTTTAATCTCGTGGCTTTCAAAAAGTGGAACTACAACAAGACAAAGCTACAAGTCACACCTCGAAAAGTACCACTGCATTCCTAGAGAAAATGAAGAGTGATATAGGTATTACGTATTACACACACATCTTTTCAATGAAGTAAAAGAAGTATTGTATTCGCGAAAAATTTCGGGTATCATAATTCAACGGAAATATCGATTTTAACCCTTCTCTAATCCATTTGAATGATGGTTTCGCGTGACTTCTGTACGTGAGGACAAAGTAAAGGATTTTTTGTTTTCCAAAATGGTTATAAAACGGGTTTAAAATGGATTCAGAAGAGATATTTTTGTGACGTCTCTACAAGGGTATATATCTCTGTAACTTAAAAACGAGTAGCCGAAGAACGTTAGAATTCTGTATACGGGACTGCTATACACCTAGTAGCGCACCTCTCGTTTTCGTTGCAATCAGCTGCATCAAACATATATATATATATATATATATATTGTTTCAAAAGAATATAGTAAAGTTAAATTAAATTTAAATATGTCTCTTGCGCCATTGCTGCAAGGAATAATTATAGAAAAGTTTAAAAGAAATTATAAATAATTTATATTGCAGCGAACTAATCTACTACAATATCATTTAAATTCTTAGAACATAAGTAAATCAAGTGCAAGTATCAAAATCTATTAACAAATATAAAATTGTCATAATTTTTTTTAAATCCTAAAAATAAAAAATATGCATAAGTGAATAATTGTTCAGATGGCAGAAGACAGACTTATCGAGGGGAAGTTGCCCTCAAACCTAATTCTTCAATTATTCAATTCGCGTTTCGTCATTTATGTAGGCAAGTGTAAAATTCAAAGCCAAAAGTAAAACCAAATGATGTGACCTACCAAAAGCAATTCAAACGAATGGAACTTTTAGAAAAGAACAAATCAAAGCCAACACAAAACAATACCCTTTATAATACCAATGTTTTAGAAAACCAATTTAATTTAGAAACTCTTGCCCACAAAAATCTTCCCCGACACGAATATGAAAGATACAGAAACTATTAACATACTAAAAATAAACTAGAAACTAAATTAAATAATACTAAAATAATATAATATAGGCAAGTAAAAAGTAAGTTTTAAATTAAATTAATTAATTTACCATTATTTCTATTGAAGTGTAGACAAGTAGCAAGTCAAATTAAGTGATGTAAAGTAGTGTTCCTTCTATTTATAAAAGAGAGCCTAGTAAAAGGTAAAAGGCAAAGTTGAGTGATAAGCAGCTGTATGTAAGAACCATTTAAAAAACTAGTTAAAATTATTATGCTGCAAACTATATGTAATGTAAAAATTGTGTTCTGTAGCTAAAAATTTTTTTTAAATCTGTGTAGTAATGTAAAAATGTGTGGGAAAATGTGTGTAAAAATGTGTAAAAATTGTGAAAAAACAAACTGTTGTAATGTGAAAAATGGTTGCAAATTACTAAGGACTGTAATAATTTTTTTAGTAAATTTAATTTATATATATGTATGTGTGTATATTTCCCGGCTCGGTGAGGTGATTATTTTTTTATTCATGTATGTTGGTAAATTGTGCATTTTGTGGTTTAAAAGGGACTGAGTTATGTTGTTCTAATGTTCCGGTTAGGAGTTTCATACCTTTAGTTAAAGTACATGCAATAATTATAGAATTATCAAGAACTTAAAAGTGGCGCTAGGCCTAACGAGATCACCATTTGTTTACATTTGAAACTCTTAATAGAGTAGTGAATTAAGTCAGTTCCTGCACCAACTTCACTATCTTTTTTTTCTAAAAGTTAACTTTCAAGTTTGTGCACCGAAATTTTTGTCTTCGCGCCCGCTGGACGAAATGCTTGTTTTTGCGTAGAAAACTGTTTTAACTGTAAAAATTGTTTTTTTAAACCTGTTTTGAACTGTTGATAGTTTGCTTTGGGTGTTTTCTATATTTTACATCATTTAATGAAGATATTTTGAAGTTTTATTGTATTTTTGCGTTGATGCTAAGTGAGAACAGAATTGATTGGATGGGAAATAGGAATTCGAGGAAATACGTTAACACGAGTGCCGCAAAAATGTGTATAATTTAGTAAGCTGTTACAAGGAAGCCATGTGCTGTCCGCATCAGATATTTTTTATATTCGTCTGTGGAGGTAGATCGTGCATGATTGCTTATGTTGCCATTTGAAGTTAGACAACATGATGCTTCTACTGTCATGTTCGTAAAATACGTCCATATATTAAGTCTGAGGGGGGGTATTTAAGCCACTGAGCTTCTGGATCTTTCCCTTGCATGTTCTCCAACCCCCTCGCCCTCACAACTTAACCATGACCGTCATACATCAGTTCACTCCCGTAACACAGCTTTCGTAAGTGGCGGTTATTTCTGCAACCGTGCCTGCGAACGCCACTTCTGTTCCAATATTCCCTTTCACGCAGAAAACGCCTTCGCGCATTTGACAACATCCTGGGCCATGCGTCAAAATCTTCCGCCATCAGACACTTCCCATCCCTCCCCCTCTCTTTCGGTGCTTACGGTTGTTAATGAAGCCCAGTTCCCCGATCCATTAATCTTCGAATAGAATCCTGTTTGGGAGTTTTGACTAAATAGGTTGTTAAAGGTCTTGTCTTGTTCAAACAACACTTCACCTACGGTATATCCAGATATCTCGAAGCTGTTGCTTCATTCTGCTGTTTTTAATAATTTCATGTGACATCAGACAGTGTTTGTATTATTTCCGTTAAGGTTAATCCTCATACTTGAGGTAAATATTCTCGCTGCATGTTGGTATTCGGTGTCAGAGTCGTAGGACTAACGCCAGATTCAGAAGTCCTAGATCCCAAAATATTGTTTTCTAGTTTGGTTCCCAGAAACAATACCTTTAATAGGAGTATTTGGCATCTTCTCTCGTGCTTCTGGTATTGGAAATGTTGCTAGCGATTTCATTTGTTTAAGCTGTGTAGTCATTTGTTTAAACTAAATAGACATTTGTATATAGTCAGTTTGAAATATGTTAAGGAATCGGGTATTGCGTGTAACCCAAAATAGTACGAATGGAATGCTTTTAATTCCATCATGCTTTTGAAATGAGTTGCATAACTTAAGTTTCTATGTTTGTTTATGAGTCCAAAAGGGGCTATTATTCTCGAAAGAGCATTTTACGTGGGTTTACTACCAACGGCGAATCACTTTTCAAATTGTTGCCACCAAATATTATTGTCCTGTATTATTAAAAAAATTAAATAATGAAATATCTGCCTGTATGTATGGATGTTCCTGAAGAAATTTCTATTCCGAAGAAAACGATGCTTAATAATAAAGCCAAAAAGACAACAAAAAAAGGAGGGGAGAAAAAGTTTTAGCAGGAGTGAGTTCAAGGGCGTAAAAACCGTAGCAGAGCTTTTGGGCAACTAACATTTATTTTTTTTCCATATTTTTAATCTAAAGGTTGTAGAGACATTAGGTATTTTTGAAGCAGGAGTCATGCAAAATAAGCAATGCCCTCGCCGGGACTCGAACCACGGAACTCTCGAATTCGCGCCGAGTGTGCTGGCCATTACACCACGAAAGCATGCTAAGAAGGCGGAAGGAGAATACCTTAGGACATTCGAAATACACGGCGAACGAAACGTCCTGTCGCGAGGTTGTTGGCAGGGAAGAGAGGTTGGAGACCCACAAGGTGTTCTTCCTCAGAATTACATCGGGACTATACATGTACCATATATATGGTTAAATTCTGCCGTCTCACCTACTTCTATCTAAACCTGCTGTCGTTGAATAAATTCTTCATTTGCGAAAATATTTATTCAGATTTATACTGCAAAAACTAATTCAAGCATGCTTAGAAAATATATCCAGTTTGTTCGAATATTAATTTTTAAATTTTCAGATATGTATAATTCAGCGTTAAAAGGTATCGTAAGTTATCATTCATAAACTTAATTCGCTCTCCTAGCATATAACTTCTGTCTCCTAGCGTCTACAGCGTATAACTTTCCTTATATTTCCCGAAGTTCACAGAAGCGTTGAAACATAATAAGGAGCTGCAAAATTAAAATAAAGGAAAGATGAGTTTTAAAAAATGAGCAAATAAATATGAAAAACAAATCTGAAAGCTTTCAGATTTTACATTACGCCGTAACGGACTTTTTTTAACCTTTTGTGTGTTACCTTTATTTATTAAATGATTTGTATGTTACCTTTATTTACTAAATATCATGTTCTTTGCACTTAAACCATAAAATTCAGTTTAACAGCAATATCGCAAAATAATTTTAAAATGAACGTTTGTTTAGAATTTTTGATGCGCAGTCTCTCGCGCCGGAGATAAAAATGTTTTTTTCGTACAGTGTTGCCATTGCTTGCTTTGAAATCGTTGAGTTTCTTAATCAAAAATTCGTTCGAGGTTTCCAAAATATGAAAGAGATAATAAAATAAATTCCGAATTTGGGCTTTCAAAAGCTCATATTCGGAGGAGGATAACGTTATCGAAAATTTGATGGTTCTGGGTAACATTGTTTCATCACAGTGCGAGGAACATATATACATTTATGCAGATTCTTCATTATGTAATTTCTTTAAATGTGACACAGGGCTGTAATATTTGGCATTAACAGCTTGAAAAGTGATACGGACATTTGCAGTGAATCGAAACGAAATTAATAGCCCTTCTGAACTAACGCTTCTTTGGGCTAATAATTAGAGATAAGTACTAAATTGATAAAAATTTGACAAAATTGTTAAAAATTCAGAATTCAGAAAAATTTCTGAAAAATGGAAAAAGCTTCTATAGTCCTTAAAAATTTGAGGAAAGAAAATTAGTGGCTATGATGCAGGCAAGTTTATTAAAACGGCTGACGTATGTTTCTTGATTATGAGAAACACAATCCAGAATAATATGATAAACATATTTTTCTTTTACCACTACAGCTGCAAATTGCATTTGGACAAAGTCCAATTCACTTGTAAAACTGCTGCATTTGGAGGAAAAATGAAATTAGTTTAAAGTTCGTTTCAAACCGAAAAATTTTCTTGTAGTGAATAATTATTTTTGTTCTTCTCCCGTTGCAACCTATTCTTTATTCCGAGTGCAAACAGCTTTTTTGTTTTAAATTTGTATGTTAATTACATCGTCTGTTATTTTATTTCGTAATTTTTTCGTATATCCCTCTGATATTTTCTGTTTTGTTATAATATGGTTGGTTGTATTATATGAATTTTTATGTATTTTTATTTCTAAAACATCTTAAATTACGAGCGTTTAGATTTTAATAAAGGAACAATAACCGTTTGATGTTACTTTCAGAAACATTATCTTTTAACCAATTTTCGTAAACAGTTTTCTTATCTTACGAAAACTCATATGTATCTGTATATTTATTCTGAAACCTCTTAAATTGCAAACCATTAGATTTCGTAAGAAGTGTAAGAATTGTTTCATGGTTCCTTTAGAACCTTTAGAACCCAAAAACTTATGTTCGTTTCTAAAATTCGAAAGCACGTATTTCTCTGCATGTTTCCTTCTGAAATCTATTAAATTGCAAACTTCTAGATTTCATAAGAGAAATGGTGCTTTCAAATTTTTGCAACGTGCGTACGTTTAACCATGCTTTGATAAATATTCGTAAGCATTCATGTTCCTGTGTGTTTGTCTCAGAAATTTCGTATATTATAAATAATTATATTTTATTAGATAAAGAGGATTTGCTTCCTGGTATTTTCGGAACTGTGGAACACACGTGCGTTTCAATATAACGTTCGACAATAATCGTAAGCATACGAAATATATATTCCCCCTCACCACCAGCGAATTAGTTGTAAAATCGTAAACACCGGTAGTTTGGTATGGGTTAAATTCCAGACGAACGGGCAGGCTGCATGGGCGTTTTCGGGGTTTTCCCCATGTGTAACGGGATACGAGACAGTTTCCTTTAGGAAGTCCTCCATGAAGGCATCCCTTCTCGTAAGCAGATAACCCTCGAGTGCTTTCTCAATCAGATAAACCACACAAAACCTTTTGTATTTTCTTTCTGAAATCTCTTAAATTGCAAACCTCTAGATATCATATAGAAATGGTACTTTGAAAATTTTGGAACGTACGTACGGTAACCGTCCATTGGTAAATATTCGTAAGCATAAGAAAGCATGCGTGTTCTTGTATGTTTCTTTCTGAAATTTTCTGCGCTACAAATAATTATATTTCGTTAGATAAAGAGGAATTGCTTTGTGGTATATTCGGAATTGTGAAACACACATGCGTTGTAATTATACATGAATATTCTGAAGCATACGAAAACATATTTGCCTTATATATTCTCCCTCACAAGCGAACCAAAAATAAATTTGGTAAAATCGCTGAATACTGATAGTTTGACCTGGATTCATTTCCAGAGGAACAGGCCGGCTGCATGGACATTTTCATGGTTTTCCTCATATGTAACAAGATACGAGCCTGTTTCTCTTACGAATTCCTCCATGAAGGCATCCCTTCTCGTAAGCAGATAGTCTTCGAGTGTTTTTCCATAATCAAATAAGCCAAACAAAACCTTCTGTATTTCCTTCTGAAATCTCTTAATTTGCAAACCACTGGATTTCATTAAATGAAGAAAGATTGTTCCACAATACTTTCAGAGCTATTAAAAGTTATTATTACGATTTGCACAATAAGTATCAAGTGAAAGCATTCACAAAATCCAAAAAGAAACGATTTATTATCTGGAGATGTTCGTATAAAATCTGTATCTGCAGATATAGCTTGTCTAATATCCTTTCATTGGGGAAAAATGTTATGGAAAGAGATCTTTTAAAAATTTCCTTGCTTAAAATTGTCAGGTGTTTGCTTAGTTTTTCTTTTAACAATTTTATATATTTTAGTATAAAGAACATCCTTTTCGTTGACCATAAATCCCGGCTTTAAATGGGCGATAATGTTACCTGTAAAGGTTGTTTTGCTGCGAGTATACAGCCTATGCGGTAAAACAAACTTCACGTAATTTTTAGTATTCATTCGTATTTACGTTTTTGACAACTTCATGCCGAGCAGGATTTAGTATTCTAGTTTTGTTTAACCTTCACGTAGAGATTATTAAAAGTTAAGAGTGACCAGCGTTAATACTTATAAAAATGAACGCTGATTTTTGTTGTTTTAACTTCTAATAATTGTTATTCAGCGTGATAATTTTACTTGAACTGCACTTAAAATGTTAGCCGTATTTGGATTTTGGTTCAGAGAAGTGAGCCAGCTTAGATGTATAATCACTTTTACCTTATCCTCTTTAGATTCATCTCGTCGTACAGATTGAAATGCGTATTTTGTTTCGTGTTTTTAAACAGTACCTGTTAGTGTATTTGAAGCCGTTATGTATGTATTTTATTTAAATACTTTCAAGGCGATTTTCTGTTGCTCAGACACGCGTTAAAAAAATAATTTGAGCGATTTTGAATTTAGACCCTTTGAGTGAAATCGGGTACTATATAATACGTAATAAAATTCCTTGCATGCTTTTTGATGTTAAATGCTGGGACAAGGATTCTATTACGGCTTTGCAATTAAAAATATGGAATGACCCATTAAGTTTACTTTTTATATTGCTAATGCTAATTATATAATAATACTAAGCTATGCTAATAAGAATACTAAGCTATGTTGGTAAGAGTATTATGTTATATTAATAAGAATACTAAGTTGAGCTAATAAGAATGCTAATAAGAATATAGTCAAATACCGAAAATTTTCCCACCTGAAATCCGCCAAATCCTGAAATCCGCATTGCCTCTCAAAATATAAACATTCAATTTATAGGTTCCAGAAACCGCAGAATGGAGAATGAAATACCGAAGAAAAAATATTTATCCAATAATGACGTCATAATTACCGAATAATAATGGTTCTGTGTTAGTGGCAGAAAAAAATCTTAGCCCAAAAGAGGTTTTTAATATGGATGATGTGTTCAGATGAGCCAACACTGGCATATCAGATAACGGATGATGAAATCATTGGCTCTGTTTTGAACTCGCGGCAGCAAGAAAGCGATTCCGACACCGACACAGATAGTGAATTTGATAGGAGTGAGAAAGTATCTTTTAATTATGGTTTGGAACATGGTGAAAAATACCTAAAATATTTAGAATAACACAGCTTTGCCATAGAGCAAGAGATTATAACCCTATAAAATTTGCAAAAAAGAGGAAAACAAAACTTACTCTGGAGCACCCTAAAGTTTTAAAACAATCCTCTATCAAAAAATGTTTGAAATATATAAAAAGATGAAATATTCAATGCTTTATTAATACCCTTATTTTTACATGTCTTTAATGCTTTAAAATATTCCTGTTATCACTAATATAAATGAATAATATAA
>KK120106.1:469878-480418 GCA_000611955.2 Stegodyphus mimosarum
ATAATTAGCATATAGTAATTTAGCGCATATAATAAATTAACGCAATAATGTATATTATTGTATATAATAATTTAATTAAATGTATCTAATATGCCTTTTTTATTTATTTTTCACTTTTAGTCTAAATAATATGATTTAGCTTTTCTGTCCTGAAATTCGCAAAATCCTAAAATCCGCACAACGTCTGGTTCCAAGCATTGCGGATTACTGGACTACTACTGTATACCATGTTATGCTAGTAAGAATGCTGGGTAATGCTAATGGGGATACTAAGTTATGCTATTAAGAATGCTAAGTAATGCTAACAAGAATACTAAGTTATGCTAATAAGAACGATATGTAATACTAATAAGGATACTAATTTATGCTAGTAAGAATAATGAGTTATGCTAGTAAGAATACTAAGCTATGCTGGTAAGACTGCTAAACTAATTATGTAAGAACACGTATGTAAAGAAGCACGAAATAAAATCACATTGAATGTAATTTTTGAATTAGAAATGTTCTCAATTTCTTCCCGGTATCATTAATTCAAGGCATTTGCCAAAAAAACTGTTGGAATATGTGCCAGCAATTTAGACAAGTCATTAAATAATAGTTAAATTCCAAAAGACTTACTATAATTACAGCTTTACTTTTAACTTTAACAGTACGCTTTGAATATGATTTTGAATATAGTTACCTTTTCTTAGCATAGGAAAAAGGTTGAGTAATATCGTCAGGTCATTTTATTTAAAAAAATCTGAAAGGTTTAGATTTTAAATTAAGTCCAAAGGGGCGTTTTTTAACATTTTGTGTAATACCTTTATTTATTAAATATCATGTTCTTCGCACTTAAACCATAAAATTCATTCCAAAAGCAATACCGAAAAATAATTTAAAATTGAGCATATCTTTAAAATTTCCGATGCACAGTCTCGCGCGCTGAGGATAAAAAATGTTTTTTCTCTACAATCTGTACAACGTTGCCATAGCTCGCTTTGAAGTCCTTGAATTTGTTAATCAGAAATTCGTTAAACGTTTACAAAAAATGACATTGATAATAAAACAAATTCCAGATTTCAAATTCGGCCTTCCAGATGCCCATATTCGCAGTGGGATTACGTCATTCCAAGTTTGATGGCTTTAGAGATGCTTTTATGACAGTGTGAGAAACATACTTATATTTATGCAGATTCTTCATTATTGTTATAATCAATATCTAAAATGATATTTTTTCTGATTATAATATCGGTGTGTAATATAATAATTTTTAATAATGTACAATTATTATAAACTATAATATTACAAGCCATTTTACGGCTTAGTATAAGAACTCCTATAATTGTTTGAAATACAAATATACTTCAACATGCATAATATATGTTAGTTTACTGTTAATCATTTGTTTTGTAGTTCATAAAAATTTTTTTTCTACTAAAATAAACCATTTTAGTGTTGCAATTAACTATTTTACAACTTCGCGTGATTGTGTTTTAAATATATATCCAAAAGAGTAAACTTTATTTCATTTTTATTGTTGTTTTAAAGGGAATACAGATTATTTATTTTTTCATGATTAATAAAATTATATTTAAAGCAAATAAGTAATATGTGAATTTTTATGATATGAAAGATTTGAAATTATCCTTAGCGTTATTTTCATTCGAATAGTATTTAAGTAATTTTAAATTATCATATAATATAAAGCGCTGTATACTGTATCTTCCTCTCATAATTTATATTTCAGAATTTTATTTGTTTTCTATTGAAATTCTGTTCAATTTTTTTTCGCCAAAACTCTCCTTGTTTTGACAATTTTCTAAAGGTTAACAGATAACTTTAATTTTTTTTTTAAATTTCGTATGAATTCAAAAAAGAAAAAGAAAGAAAGAAAGAAATAGACTGCCGAGCTGAAGAATAGAGGAAAAATATAGAAACATACATAAAGCCATCCATGCATTGAAGTTGAAAGCCATGAAAAATGGTATTATACAGTATAAGCTAACGTAGAATTCTTTTAAGAGGCGAAGCCGCCTTAGCGCCATCTATTGGCAGCCCGTAGATCACAGAGGAAGATGTGGAGAATCTTCTCTCAGTATTCAGCTGCTCTTTGGAATGTAACAGTCAACGTTTGTACGCTTGCAGTGTTTAGTTCCTAGCGGGACCTTAAGTCATAGTGCTAAGTTATATGTTTTCTGAAAATATTTGTAGTTGAAATTTCCTTTATTCTCATAGGAGATTTATTATGTGGTCGACATTTATAAATTTAAATTTAAAAAAGAACTTACGAATACACATACTTGTGTAAAAAGTATTTATTGGACATGTTATGTTGTGTTAAAAATAATTGAAGAGTTTTGGAGACAGTTTATTAAGTGTTCCAGCGTACTCAGTATTTAATTATTATACTTATACGGATAAATGCTTGATATATGAACTTGGGAAATCCAGATCTGTTTTTTGGAAAGTGATTATTTAAAACATTGCACAATATTTACCCATTTTTCAAGTTTTACCTTGTAAATGCTTTTATCACTTGTGGTTGAATTAGTGAATTATTAAGGCTTTTGAGGAAAGTTTGCAGCAGTCATAAAATTCTTATTTGGGAAAGTAGTGAATTTAACATATACCATATATTAAATAAATGTTAACTGTATAAAAATATCTTTGGAAGCTTAAATGAAAGATTAGATTAGTACAGAAACAACTAACTTAAAGTTCTAAATTTTTAAAAAAATATAGCTGTTATTTATTTAAATGTTTAATTATTTTAAGTTGTTTATTTCTTAGGTAAGTAAAATACGTGATTTAATATATTACTTATATATCTTACCGCACTCTTATTAGCTTTATAGAACAAACACAAATAATAAATAAATAACATATTTTTAACTTTATTGATTAATGTATGTATTATGTTTGTGGATTTTACGTTTGAAACTTATGGTAATATAATTGACCATTTGAATTTTAATTAAGTATGCAAGTATGATAATATATTTATAGCAATTATTCAAAACTGTGTGAATATTCAATTTAAGATCTTAGTTGGATTTATGTGTTTGTTTTATATATTATATACCTCTGAGATAATTTTAATTAAATAATTTTGTATGATTTTGCTTAAATGAATCGATATATTCCAGTTTATCTTTAGGTTCACATGAAAATTCTGAAGGTGTTTTAAAAAATAATAATTGCAAATTTAATCATTTAATGTATTCTTAATTTTTGTCATTCTGTTTTTCTATTATATGGTAATAATATAGTAATAATGTTATTAAACAGTTTCTATTCTGTTTAAGTCATTCGTATATTTTTAGAGTTTTCTCCATCTCGGAAATATTAGTGTCTTTTAAAAAGAATCATAATTGATAACTGTCTTCTGAGTTATGTTAAAGTGAAATACTCTTTTACAATTCAATACTTCTCATTTCAAGAGATTTCAATTGCGTGAGAGATTTAGTAGAAAACTTTTCTGCAATCTGTTCTATGATAAATTGTGACTGCCGGGCTATCGGCAAATACATTAACACAGAAAGATAAAAATCCTCTCTCTGTTTCTTTCACTGAGTTATTTTAGAAAAATTTTTAGTTGCTCGTTGAAATCCATAAATTTCATCTTTTATCGAATTAAAGTCGTCTTAATTTATCAGAATTTACTGTGATAACGTATTTTAGTATCCGGTACTAAAAACGTATTGGAATTTATGCTGGTGAAGTATTTAAATTTTATTATGTATGTGTGTTACTTATAAATATACATAATTTCGAGATTTCTAAATACGTTTTAAATTATAAGCAGCACGTTATGTAATCTTTTACATAGCACATTTTTCACATGCACACTTTAAATTATGTTTATTTAATTATATCGTAATTCATAATTTGTAAGAAAGAAATTTAATCTAGAAATTTAATATTAAATTAAAAGTGTGTATTTATACATGACTGATTCAAAATTAAACTTAATTGCTTCTGTTTGAAATCAGAAATTTTAAAATTGTAGTTAACCTTTATAAAAATATCAAGAACACCAAAAGGTTATTAAGAGTTCTTCTTGCTTTGTTCTTTTAGCAAACTGCATAACTGCGTTTACTCATCGAAGGTTAATGACCTTTTTGGACATCTTTAATTCATATTGCACAGTTAACTCTTTTTTTATGATAAAAAACTGAAAATTTAATCATAATATAACAGTGTCTAAAGCCATTTTATGAAAATCAAATTCATGATTTTCATCCTATTATCTCAATTTACTTAATTTACATTTATGAGAGTTTTGAGTTCTGTAGTGTATATTTCTTTAAATTACGACAGAAACAAATATTTGCATATATAATTATTAACTATTTGCTAATATTTAAGCATCCTAAAAGTAAAGAAATCATTGAATTTAATGATTTAGATTTTTTAATTCTGTATTTACCTAACTATTTTTAAGTAGATTTACATCTAAGTATTTTAAGTCCATAACTGTTAAAAGTGGTTTTAAATTTTAAGTTATTTGTTTTGTATACGCAAGAATTATATTTTTGTTATATTTATATTTATAATATGATTATAAATATTGGAATAGTATAACAATACATTTGGGAAATGACATTTTGCGGTACTTAATAATTCATAAAATCTCGTTGATTTAATATTCCTAGTACGATTTTAATTTAAACGTACATGTTGTATTTTTTGTTTGTAAATAACCGAGCTTTTAAAATAATATTAATACGTAGTATGGCTTTAGCATTCCTTGAAATAATTTAATCTAGTTTTATTTCATATGTAATAAAATTTCAGAAAGAAAAAAAATGAAACTTCACTTACGAAAAAATGAGGCTTGAAATTGCTCTTTCATACAAAATATAAAGAATTTATGTTTAAGTGGAAAGTTTTCTTTTGTTTAAGTTTCGTTCAAGCTCCTTGGGATGTATTAAGAGCTCTTCGTAGTTTTTATATCAATAAATTACCGTGTCCTAAAGAAAAATAAAAATTCCTGGCAGCTTTGCTGTAGATGCTTTCTACCACAATCTGCTTGGGTAACATGATTCAAACTTTTCTGTGTTTCACGTAGCATTGAAGATGAATGGGATGAAAATGCTCCATAAGCCGTCGTTTAAACTGTAGTAGACCTGTGGGAAATCTTGACACTTGTGTGGAAATAACCTTTTTCGTGTTGCAATACCGTCGACCATTCTGGGAATAATAGAAGGAACTAGTTGAAGCATTTGAAAAATTTAGAAGTTCTTCCAACTATATTCTACGTGACAGTGGTTGGAGTCACTGAATCTTGAAAAATATTTGCAAGATATCGGACATAATTATATTACTTTCTTAAAACTAAATTAAAGATGTGCCGTTTTTTTAAGACTGTAAAAAGTATTTGTGTATATCTTTGTGGAGATTAAGCATTCAGAACTGTTTCTTAAGCTGTTATTTCATACGTGTACTTTAATAGTGAATACGGCTGTGTCCGGCAAAGTTTACCATCAGCACACAGATTGCGATTCAGGTACAGAAAAATCCATGATTAAGGTTTTGTTGTTTATGATTTATATGCAGCCTCTGAGTCGATGCATTAATGTTCTGGATTTTAGGTAACATCGTCTGTACCAGATTTCATAGGTAAACTGTTGGAAAGCAATGAATAGCAGCATTTCAGTAACTGCGACATTGCATTTGATGTTCCAAAGTCCTTAACAGCAACATCTGTGATGTGTTCTTGCGCCTTCCCGCTGCTGTGAGTGACATCGAGTGTGGACATATTTGTACATTTCTAATGTGTTTAATTTTTTGTGCGTCTGTCGTTTCCTCTTAAATTAAAGTGACCTTGATTGAAGGATAAATGATACCCCTCTGACGATGGGCAACAAGAATTCCAATGTGGCACAGTGCTTGTCAACAAAGAGGTCGAGGGCCTTTCCTGCTTGCGGGTAAGAATAAATTAAAAAATATCTTAGCTTTCATAAAATGCTTGTAATGTATGTATTTATTTAAGGTGATGACTAGTATTATAACTTATTCCATTTTTAAATGTGCATTGTTTTTTTATGTAGAATCAAACCTCGCTACAGCGAATTTCCGATAGAATGATCGAATCTTTTGCTCTTGTACTGACTATAACGAAGCTCAAAGTGAACGAAAAGTGCGATGCAGCGTAACTTTATGGATGTCATTAACAGATCGGTTTTGTATTTACGTAGCTTTCCACGCCAAATTCTGCACGTTTTAACTGAAAAATTTGTCAGGACTGAGTGTTCGGTGCATACTCTTGGCAAACATATTCGTGAAGTAAACTAAGTCCTGACTTTGAACAGAGAGCTGAATGCAGCTATGTTCTGTGGTAGAAAACTGTGGTTAAGTCGTAGAATGACTGCACGTAAGAAGGATTTAAAATCCTCTTTTATTAAACCACAATTATATACAGCCACTTCCCAACTCGGGAGGGATACAGAAAATAATGACCGCCACTTGGGTCTAAACTGAACAATCAGATAATTTAAACTAAAACTAATTAGAAATTAAGTAGTCGTTGCTCACAGAGCTATGAACGCGAGATTGGCCTCTAAACTAAATGGTGCGTAGCAAGATTTAAATAATACTAACGCACTTAGAATTACTTCAATAAGTAATAGCGTAACAGCGCTACGGCTTAGAATTTAAATACTAGCTAATCAGGCGAACGTCGAATAGAGTAACAGTGGTCTGAGACTAAAAGCTCTCTCACACTAAGAGGTTCCTACTTCTCGCTTAAATATAACTTGGCTCCCCTTCAAATTAGAATAAAGCTGAAACGCGCGCTTATTCTAACGGGAAGTTGAAATGAGAAGAGATAGAAAAAATCAAATTAAAATAAAACTTTGTTAGTTTAACTAAAACCTTACATCTTATCCGATCGGATATAGCAAACCAATGGATCGGATTCTTGAAGTTCGTTATAACGGGGTTTGATTTTATTTAACTGTAGTAGACAAGATGATACTTTTAAAATAATGTTTTCGTTTGTTTAGCGTTATTGCGCTTTGGCCATATTTGCATAAGTGGCCACCAAAATCGTTCAGGGAACCTTCAGTTCCATGGAACCCCCGTATGCATTCTGTAAAGTCAAAATCAAAATTAGGAAGAATTTTTAAATACCATGTGGACTGTAAAGTAAAACGTCTAGAACAATTTATTATGTATGGAACCTCCGCAAGGGTTCCAGAAATTCAAGGATATAGACCCTAAATTGGTCCACATAAATTAGGAAGAATTTTTGAATACCATTTGGATCGTAAACCCAAAACTCTAAAACGATGGATTGTATATGGATAATATAATTATAATTATTATAATATTTATAATTGAATTAATTATTACTATGATTATACATATGAATGCAGACAGTAATATTTATGAAAAATTCCTGAAAAAGAAAGTGTATTTCCTTGGAATAATACTCAGCGTTTTTTTATGAGCGGTATGAAGTGAATTCATTTTTGTAATGCAAGCATGAAAAAGAAAGAAGCAATGATTTAAGGTCCAATGTCTGCTTGTAGAAGTTCTGTCTAGTAAATTAGCTAAAAACGAAAAGCGTTTGAAAGTAATTTATTGCAGTGATTTATGCATGAGAATGGAGCTGCTATTTAATTATGGTTGCAGGTAAACGATTATTTTTGTTACTTCAGAAGGGCTATTAGTCTGAAAACGCGATTTTGCTTTATTTCATTACACATTGTTTGTACATACATTGTTTCATTTTTCATTCGAGTGTGTTGCCATTTGGGGAAATGTAAGATGCTATTCTTTTATGTTTAATATTAATACGTCTGTTATTCATTAACAAACTGAATTATTTGGAAGCTATAAATGCAGTTCTTAAGAATATTATTTTTTTTACTTTTAAATTTTATTGATTTAAATAAAAATGTATTTAATTCATGCTATATCTAATTAAAAGCATTTCAGTATTTTTATGAAACTAGATATGTTTTCAATTTTTAAATATACAGAAGAGTGTAACGTTCCCTTGTTACTTTCAATGCATATTCATCTATAAAATATCATCATCTTATATATCTATACTTTATATCATGTTATATATCTATAAAATAATATCATCTATAAAATAATATCACCTATAAAATAATATCATCTATAAAATAATATCATCTATAAAATAATATCACCTATAAAATAATATCACCTATAAAATAATATCATCTATAAAATAATATCACCTATAAAATAATATCATCATATAATAATAAATATCATCTATAAAATAATATCACCTATAAAATAATATCATCATATAATAATAAATATCATCTTATAAAATATTTCGTTGTTCTTCCTCGGTCATGTACATCGATAATCTCTACTGATAAACCGTACTAAACTTTAAAACAGCCCTTTCGGGCGATCGTAAAAATCGGAACGCTTTCAGATTTTATTTACTTGTTTGTGCGCACTGTGTTCTGAACAAAAACCTTAGACGGTAAACAAGAAACATTAAAATATCTCCATAAAATTAAAAATGTAGTTCTCATTGGTGTTCCAAATCTCATGAAGTTGTAACATTGACATTGTAAAGACATTACGTATTTTTGAAGCGGGCGATGTGAAAAATGAGCAATGCCCTCGCCGGGACTCGAACCACGGACCTCTCGAATACGCTCCGAAGGTGCTGACCACTACACTGCGAAGGCATGCTAAGAAGGTGGGAGAAATACCAAAAGGCGACTGGGGATTAGGGGACCCAGTCGCCAAATCCTGGTGGTGGAGGATCATCATCCATCACCGATTTGTTCGGGCGCCATTCTAGAGACATTAGGTAATTTAGAAGCAAGAGAAATGAAACATTAGCAATGCCTTCGCCAAGATTCGAACCACGGATCTTTCGTATACGTTTCGAGCGCGCTGACCACTACACTACGAAGGCATGCTAAGGTGGTGGGAGAAATACCTTATAACATTATGCATTATGTTTTTAATGACCACTTCTGTTGCACCCCAACAATTATTATTGTTCTAAAGTTTTAATTTAAAATGTTTACCGTTTTCGTTTTGAAACATATATCCATCTGGTAGTAAAAAAATGTTCTGTCCGGCAATAAAATAAAGTTAATATTCAAATACTCGAATAACTAAAAATCCACGAAGGTTGGATTTTTGAAATCTGGAATTTTCCCCAGGATTTGTGAAATGTGAAGATTCGAATGATGCATTCTTTTTTTATTACGTAGGACAGGAGATTTGTGATAAAAAAGTCTGCAAAAATAGAAATGGTCGAATTTTCTTATTTTCTGTGCTTTTCATATATGTCTCTGCTTACCACCTATACGTATCCAAAGCGATATTTTAGTTTTTTCTGTCCTCAAGTCAAGCCTCTGTATCCAGCCAGAACTGAGCAACCAACCAGTAAGCGTGCCTCATACTTCATTATTATCCGGCGTCGGATAAGAAAAATAAAACCCAAAATCGAAACACCTCCCAGTGAGACGCCCCAGTTCTCTAACCACTTATTCCACCCCATTCTCACGCACATTTTGATTCACGTCCGAGATAGCTTACCCCCGCCGGAGGTGTCGGGTAAAAGCGCTCTGGAATTTGAAATGAGATAGAACTGACACCACAGCCCTCGCTGCTTGGTATTCAAAGTGCAGACCTTGTTGCTGTGGGCGCAGAACCGTAAATAAACGAATCAACTTGGATTTGGGATCTTCCGGAGACGGTACGATGTACGTATGCGAATCCATTTGCTTGACGCCCTTAGGTACCTAATGGGAGATGCCTGGTTCACCTCCTTCCTCCTTAGTCCTCATTGGAGAGAAGAGTTTCAGCTCGACTTTGTAGCTAACTTTGTGAAAAAGGAACTCTGGGGGAAAGCGCTAGTGACTTGGAAGTCTTTAGGAATTCTGCTGGCGTGTAGTAATGTCTTTTTTTGCGCTTTTGTAGTTTTGTCGTTTGAAGTATTTGGCGAGGATGTCTTTTTACAACCTGAGAGATCAAAACCTCTGTAAAATGTTTTATATGCCACCGTATACTATTATAAGAGACGATAAAATAAAACAATTTATCAACTAAACTTTACTGAATATAATGGCACAATCTGTATGCAGTGTTTCCTGTGAAGTCATCCTCCACTGGAATGTATATGTTTCATCGCCCTGGCAGTTCCTTAATTCCAGAAGAATAAAAGTATTTCAAATATATTGTTGCGTGCGTGCGAGTTCGTAATAGATTGAATGCACAAATCCAATAAAAGGTTAATAAAATTTATTCTTATTAAAAGAAATACACTCATGTCCAAAATTATGTTTACATGCATAAATTCACGGATTTCTCAGAGACTATGACTTATAATTTAATGAATTTTCGTGGAATCATACATAACATGATGACACATAAATGCAAAAGAAAAAACTGAAGATCACCTCATATGATATAAAATTGTAGCATGAAACAATAAAAATGGTAATAAAGTGTGACAAAGAGAGTTAAGAAAAAAAGGAATGATTCAGAAAAAGAATTAAGTCTTACGAATTTAATATGGAATATGATCTCCCCTGACTTGTAC
>KK120106.1:485690-557490 GCA_000611955.2 Stegodyphus mimosarum
GCCTGACTAGCTAGCAGTTTAAATTTATAAGCCATAGTGCTTACTACGTGATTGCATTGTAAAATAAATTAAAGTGCGGTAGTATTTAGTATACCTTGCTACGCACCCTTTTAGATAGAGGCCAACTTCCGCGAATTGCTCTGCGAAGCAAAGTTTAATTTAAGTTCTATTTTAATTTATTTAAATTTATTTGATTGTTAAGTTAAACAAAGTGCGGTCTTTTACGTTCTATATCTCTTCCGAGTTGGGAAGTTTTGTATTTAATAGCGATTGAATAAAAGAGGATTTCAAATCCCTTCACGTGCAGTTATTCTCCAGCCCAGCAGTTACACCAGAACATAGCGTACCTTCCGCTCCCTGTTCCAGTTCAGGACTTAGAACGTAAGGATAAGAACCCTTTACAGAATTTACAATGTTTCCTAAAATGATGCACAGAACACTAAGTCCTGATAAAGTTCTTGATGTGTTTATACCATTTGAGTTCTTAAGATTTTGCAAAGGGAAGTTGGTTAATTTATTTATTAGGATAATTAATATTTGTATTAAGGCATATTGCTTATTTCGTTGTATGCTTTTTATCTGTGATGCATTTTTAACTGAATTTTTTTTCCGTTGTTGTTTGTTTCTTTTTCGATAAAATTGTTCTGCAGAGTAAAATTCTGTGCAGTTTTCAAATTTAATGTTTGGTGTTCTCTTTAAGTATTCTTCTGGTACACTTAAAAGCCAGACGAAGGGTGGCCGCGCAGCGGCTAGTAAATAATAAAAGCGTGGGACAGGCGCGATGAATTTAAAAAGATTATAGCTTGTACGTTTGACAATGCAATTAAATTAAGAGATTTAGTTATTTAGTGCTTCGGCTTATTTCGTTATTTGCGATTTTATTATTCATGATACAAAACAGTAAATAAATTCTGTAAATAGAATTATTTAATCTATTTTCCAATGAATTATATGAGAAACTATTCTTCTCCCTTTAGTGCATTCATTATCATATGAATTTTAAATAGACTCTAATTGTATAGAAATATTTTTAACCCAACGTATCCGTAGCTCAGAAGGGCTGTTAGTCTCGAAACAGGCTTTTGCGTTGAATCACTTTTCAGATTGTTGCCACCAAATACTATCGCCCTGTATTATATTTAAAGAAATTAAATAATGAAGAATCTCGGCAAATATATATATGTGTGTCTCGCATTGTGAAAACACGACTGTACGTAGAGCCATGAAATTTTGAATAACGTCATCCTGCATTCGAACATGGGACCTGGAATCCCGAATTTTGAATTTCGAATTTATTTTATTATCTTTTCCATATTTTGTAAAACATTTAACGAATTTCTAGTTAACAAACTCAGTGATTTCCGAGAGAGCAATGGCAACACTGTACGAAAAAAAACATTTTATCTCCAGCGCGCGAGACTGTATATCGGAAATTCTAAAGATATGCTGTTTTTAAATATTTTTTGGTATTACAATTGAATTGAATTTTATGTGGTTTAAGAGCGAAGAACACGATATCTAATAAATGGAGGTAACACACAAAAAGCTCCTTTGGCCCGTAATATAAAATCTGAAAATATTTTATTTATTTCTTTAGCTTTAAATGGATTTTATTAAATTTATTTAGAGTTCCTTAGTGATTTCTTTGTCGGTGATTCTTTGATCAACCCGAATTTGTCTATCAGCGGCAATTAGGTTCTCTTCATCAATTAAATGCTTGGCTCACAGCATTTAGATGATTTTTAATTCGGTTTTCATTGAAACCCTTGCACAGATCATGTCCTGTAAAGATGAGAAAAACCCTCACCTCCAAACCAATTTCTAAGTCTGAAATGAATCCGAGATAAAATAACACTTTTGTTAGTTAAAAATGTACTGACGATTTGTTGCGCAACATTGTTGCGACTCTCCTGATTTCACTTGTTATTGTTAACTAACGGAATTACCTCTTACATTTGTGATAGAAAAATCTGATATGTACACCACATGACTTCCTTGTACGGAATATTAAATTATACGCATTTTGCATTTCATTTAAACTTATTGGATTGAATTAAATCTGCTTTATCGATAGCGAATAAGCCACAATATAATAAATGCACTCTAGCATCTGGATAATTACATAATCGTTGCCATATGTTCTATTTAAATAGTGTAATAAATCTAAAATTTAATTAAGAAATTAAATAAATAATCAAAAAAGAAAAAGAATCAGTTTTTCAACAGACGATTCAGTATTTCTCATTCAATTAATTCAGTTCTCACTTCGTGACAAGACAAAAATAATACATAAAAACTCAAAATAGCTATAATAAAAGTTACAAAGTAAGTCTTAAGCACACAATTACAAAATAAATCTTTCTTCCAATAAATTCCAGAATGGATTAATCATGATTTAATTCGCAGTAATAAAAGAAGACGTTATTTTTGTTGTTGCAAAGCTTAGTTTCTCTAGATTGGCAACAAATCCACTATTCTCCTAAGTTTCAAATGTGAACAAATATGTCCACCATGAGAAAAATGACGAAACGTAGCCGCACTTAAACAACTTTTTAATTACTGATATTTCTACAAATCTTGCTTGCAGATTTACTCAAGGCATAAAAACCTTAATCGGAAGATAAGAGTAACGTAATTCAATTATTTTTAAAGCAAAAAATGCACAATTTACCAACATATAAATTTATTTACCAGCGGCCGAGCGGTAAAGACGCTGAACACTGGTAGTTAGGTCCGAGGTTCGCATCCCGCGAACGGGCTGTCTGCGTGGGCGTTTTCGTGGTTTTCCCCATGTGTAACGTGTAAACGAGCCAGTTTCCCTTAGAAAGTCATCCACGAAGGCATCCCTCCCTTTAGGCAGATAGCCCTTGTGTGCTTTGCCGTAATTGAATAATCTAACCTAACCTAACCTTATATGCCTTTGAAGCGGCCGATTGAAATCAAAATAGGAGGCGCACATCTACATGTTTTAGCAGTCCTATGTACGAAATTTCAACGTTCTGAGGCTATTCCTTTTTGAGTTATGCGAGATACATACATACATATGTACCTACGTACGCACAGACGCCACGAAAAAAATCTCTTCAGAGTCCATTTTAATTCAGTTTTATATTTTTTTGGAGGAAATGAGTCCTTTATTCTGTTCTTACGTACGAATGTCACTCAAAAACATCTTTAAAGTGCATTCGATAGCGGTCAAAATAGATATTTTCGTTGAAATATGATACCCGAAATTTTTCGCGATTACAATACTTCCTCCGTGCGCGGAAGTAAAAAATGGTTTCAAGAAATACCGCAAACTCCACGTCTGTATATGTGGGGAAGAGGGAATTTCTGATCCTTACTCTTTTCTCATGCCCCTAAGCTGAAGATAATCACATAAAATCCCTACAAAGTGATCTACTGGCATTCCGAAGATTTCTAATTAAAGATAAACATAAGTATCCGAAGTTCCAAAATATTATACGATTTTCTTCCTACGGCCTAGATCTTTGTCAAGTTCTCATACTGCCTAAATTTAATTAACTTTTACATCCCGTGAGTGTGTTCGAAGGGATTACACTTCTGAACTTTGTAAACTCTAATAAACTTATATAACGGTAATAACCCCGTGGAATCGTCTTTAGTCTTAGTATTATAGTTCGTTTTAACACTGTGTTCCCGCTGCTTTTTATATTTACCTCATTACGTTTATCTGTTATTTTTGTTACATCGAAACAGATCTTCAATTTAATTTGTGAATTTTAAATTGTATTGAAAGTATATTGTAATCTCTTATGTCCTAAATCATTATTTTTAATAAATATTCGATGCGGGGCGTACAGTGGGATTGCAGGATGTACTATAATAGGTAAAATCTACATCCTTCGGAAAACTTCAGTTGCTCATTTCCTCAAGCTTTTTTTGCGTTGTTTCACTATAAACGGCGTTGTTCTTTTCAAATTGTTGCCACCAAATATTAGAGCCCTGCATTATATTTAAAGAAATTAAATAATGAAGAATCTGCATTAATGTATGTATATATCTCGCACCGTGAAAGAACAAAGATACATAGAGCCTAAGATAAATTCGGAATAACGTAGTCCTCCACTTGAATATATGCACATGGAAGCCGAATCTTGTATTGGGAATTTGGTTTATTATCTGTTTCATATTTTGTAAAACTTGCACGAATTTTTGGCGAACAAACTCAACGATTTCAAAGCCAGTAATGGCAACACTGTACAGAAAGGAAAACATTTTTTATCTCCAGCGCGCGAGACTGTGTATCGGAAATTCTAAAGATATGCTCCTTTTAAATTATTTTGTGGTATTGCTGTTGAATTGAATTTTATGATTTAAGTGCTAAGAACATGATATTTAATAAATAAAGGTAACACACAAAACGTTAAAAAAGTCATTTTGATTGTAATATAAAATCCGAAGGCTATCAGAATTTTTTTAATAGTGAGTTAGAATGGGAAGGCATTACCAGTTGACCCATGGTACATCGTTGCTGTCCCCTCGTACTTTTACCTGTACTGTATTACTATTGATAAGTTTAAACATGTATATGCTTGATACATGACCTTTGAGTTAACAAAAAGACACACAGAAAGGGAGCGTGAAAATTTCTGTTTATATTTTGAACATTCTTCCCTCTTAATGTAGTGTGTAACATTATGTGAAATCTTTACTTATTTTGTATAGAATTATCTCACCAGCCCCTTACGTGCTGTCATGTTGTAAGCGGTTAATATGTTCACGTATGAATATGAAGATCTGTGCTTCGAATCCTAGCAAACGCAGAACTGGATTTTAAGGTTCTCTGTGACAGAAAGGCTTCGCGAGTCTGTTCAGTTTCACTTTTAAATGTTATATTTACTTCTTGTGGAAGCAACTTCTGTCATACGCTTTATATTGGAGTAGGTAATCTACAATGCATTTATTCGGATTAGAAAACTAAAGTTTATTCAAAAATAAACAAAAAATACCCTTACTTTTACAGACCAGTAATATCGTAGTTAAATGTTTTTTTTTACATATGAATATTTTTTAATAATTCAGTTAGATTTATTTTTATGCTTAAGATTAATTGTATAGTTGTATCGCTTCATTACTTATTAATTACATTTAAGTAAAATATTGCGCACTTTTTAAGTATTATAATAAGGTCTTAAAGGTGGAACTAAAAAAGGAAATAAGGAAGCGTTAGAATTTAATGCTGTTTAGGTGTTACGAATAACAAGAATCGAACACAAAATGAACTTTGCTTCCGTATTTCAATCCAGTGATCATTGGTTTGTTTTTAAATCGTGTCGAGTAATAGCCAAGACATACTGGTAGTTCGCCTTCGGCTCGTTGGAATCGTTTCCAATGATAAAGCGAGCTGGCTTCGTAAAATGTTTTTAATTTTTCGGATGGATAACATAATTAGGAGCCAATTTCTTTCAGAAATTTCTCCTTCAAGGCATAGCTTCTCTTGGACTAATAGTATTTTCATATGGTATCATATTTCGCACCATAAAGAACTTTTTTTTAATATTTCGCAAATAGCAGATTTTTCCGCGATTCTTGTATTGTTTTTAGTTATGTTGTAAGGATCTTAAATTTAACTAACGTTTATTTTATTTTAAAACTTTACTATCATCTCTTATTTTCCACTTCCGGCCAGAATGAGCGCTTGAATATGTTTATGCAAATTGTACTTGCTACCGCTTCAGTATGTAAGTTGTAGCTTTTTGCCAAGAGAAGAAGAAGGAAGGAGAGAGAACCCTCTTGCTACGAGTCTCCACGCGAGCTTGCCATCAGTTACTGTCCGCCTTTAAGGCGAGAAGTTTAACCCTCTCGAAAGTTAAAGACGTATTGTAGTTTTTCGCAGTTTGCGTACTACAGACGTAGTCATTTGAAAGGGCAGTCTTAGTGCTAGTCAAATGTGTACGATATTAAAAGTTAGCTCTTATTTAAATTTTAGTTAGTTAGTAGTCTTATATTCTTTTACGTTCAGACCACAAGTGATTGGTCTTTGTATCCCGAAGTTCGGGAACGTTTGTAAAATCCATTAGCAAAATAAAGGATAATTTGAATCCTTCTTATCTTTGTTCTACCTTCTACACACGCAGTGGCCCACCAGTGGCCGAGTGGTAAAGACGCTGAACACTGGTAGTTCGGTCCGAGGTTCGAATCTCGCGAACGGGTTGGCTGCATGGGCGTTTTCGTGGTTTTCTCCATGTGTAACGTGTATACGAGCCAGTTTCCCTTAGAAAGTCCTCCACGAAGACATCGCTCCCCTTAGGCAGATAGCCCTCGTGTGCTTTGCCATAATTAAATAACCTAACCTAACCTAACCTACACACGCAGGAACATGGCTTTTAGTAAGCTGCCTGTTTCTGCTCAGGATTCCAGCCATGTTTGCAAAATCAACTAAAAGAAATAATAGGCCTGATAATATCATTAAGTTATTTTTTTTTATATTTCGTAGAGACATTAGGTTATTTCAATGCTGGATGCGTGAAAAATGAGCAGGGCCCTCGACGGGAATCGAACCATGGGCCTCTCGGTTACGCGTCGAGCGTGCTCACCACTACACCACGAAGGCATGCGAACAAAGAGGGAGAAATACCTTATATACTTCCCCTTTTAAAGGGCGACTGGGAATTAGGGGCCCCAGTCGCCAGATCGTGGTGGTGGAGAATCATCGTCCGCCACCTTTTTAGTTCGGGCGCCAATTGAAGAATCATTAGGTTATTTCAATGAGTGAGACGTGAAACATGAGCAATGCCTAACCGGGAATCGAACCACGGATCTCTCGGTTACATGTCGAGCGTGCTGACCACGACACCACGAAGGCATGCGAAGAAGGAGGGAGAAATACTTTATAATTTAAATAATTTTACTCTATTTTCTGTTTGAATTTCCGGAAAAGATTGCACTGCGAGAATTTAAAAGTTGCTTTCTACTGTCGGCAATAGTAAGACAGTTGTACAGTAGTAGTTGGACTCGGTTGAGCGGCGAATTTTGCTTTTCTTTCCTCTACTGTAAAATAACGACCCTAATTATGATTATTAAATTATATTCATTCATCTCTCATAAGAGAATAATTGCTACTTCAAGATAAATCTCTTCATTACTTTCAAGAAATACTCAGTTTTTTATGAAATTTTCAAATATGTAATTATTTTTACCTGTTTCATTTCAGAGCTCAGTCCTTGGTTCCGTGGACACAAACAGTTGTTCAAAGAAGAATTAATAATCTTTAAAATGCATTTACCGTTTGGGCTTCCCTCAGCATTCTTTAATGATTTAATTCCAAGAAAAGCTGTATCAACAGTTTTAAGAACTAATTGTGTATTTTTTTTGTTCGGTTTGTTTGTTTTGGAAACGTCCCAAAATTAATGCACATTCTGTGAGAGAGGAAGTACAAGGTGCAGCTGTTTACAAATTTGTTGTTAAAAGTAATTAATTGTTCAAGTGTTTGTGTTAGAATGATTAATTGTCCCAGACTAATTAATTTTCTCAGCTAATGATAATATTTCTCTAAGTTTCTCAAGATTTCCTTAAACCATACCTCTGTCTTAAGAAATGCATACACTCTCAGCATAGAAACCTCCAGAAAATTTACAATAGTGAGTGTGAACCTAAAGTGTGGATTCATATTTGCTGTCGGCTAGCTTGTTATTGTCATAGAATTGGTGAGGACTTTAGGAAGGGGTTAAAAGATTTACTAAAACTCGTATTAAGTAACTGTGTTACCAATAAAAGCATTTGCATTGTTTCTTAAAAATAATGTACTTTATATTGTATTTATGACGTAGATTATGAGTCTAGAACAATGTTTTTTTAATTTTGTAACTGCCAACAGGGATTTATTTTGTGCAGTAGTGGAGACAGTTAGTGTAATTAATTATTTTTAATTTGTGTGTATTTTTTAACATCGTCAAGTCACCAAAATATTACCGAGTAATGGTGACGAAATATTACCTACTGAGATATTATAATTCTGAAAATAAATTATAATGTTTTAATTTATCCCCAAATGCCAACTAAAAATCCTTATGTTGATACTAGATGACTTCCTTTACGGCCTATTAAATTATACGCATTTTTTGCTAAATTTCATTTAAATATATTTCCTCGAAATTCAGTAGAGATATATTTCTCATTCAATCAATTTAGTTCTCATTTCGCAGCAAGGCAAAAAATACATAAAACTCAAAATCTTCATTAAAAATTAATATAAAAAATACGTCATAAATACAGAAAAACCTAAAACACAAATATAGTTGAAAAACTATTCTACAATTAAAATTAAATTTTCTATGGAAAAACAAGCAATTCGGCCAGCGGGCAGAAAGACAGATTTTCCGGTGCACAAAGCTGAAAGTTTACTTTAGGTCGTCTCGCTCGGCAAAAAGACACTGAAGTTGGTGAAGGAACGGACTAAATTCCGTTTTCTACTTAGTTTCAAATGTAAACAAATGGCGGCTTCTTTAGTCTTAGCAGCACTTAATCACTTTTAAATTGTTGATAATTCTACAACTAGTGCATGCAGATAAGGTAAAGACCTAAAAGCCTTAACCGGAACATAAAAACGAAACATTTCAATCACTTTTAAGGTAAAAAATGCGAAATTGACCAACATATAAAAACAAAAAAACTCAGCTCAACGAGCCGAGTAATAGTGGGGATATATATATATGTTACGCTGAAACACCGATATCTGGAGAATGTTGACTTTCACCGGTGAACGCCAACATTCACATAGTCGCTTGGTGTATGTCCGAAATGTTTTCCAAATACTCTTATTTCTGACTTACACCGGTGAATGTCGACATTCACCGTGTACTAATGGTGAATGTTGAATATATGAGAATATTATATTTTCTTCTCCGTCATTCAGTCGCGAAAAAACATACAAAAACTTAAAACACACAATACATTCCAAATCAGTAAGGAAAATAATAGAAGTTAAAAAACTTACTTAATTATACAGTACGTAGTAAATGAGAAAATAAAATAATAGTAATAAAAAACTTACTAAATTATGTGATTCAAATCCGATTCATTGCAACGACTTAAAGTATTATGAGACTTTGAATTGCACGAGAGGCCCTTGCTTTTACGACTGCATTTATGGGAAACAGCCAGTCGCCTCTCTTTTCGACCTACACCAGAGCATATCTGTGATTGTCGACATACATCGGTAGGGTCCGAATGTACAAGAATGTAATGTTATATTCGATCTTTCACCGACGTATTTGGTGAATGTTGACATTCTCCGATGAAAGTCGATATTCTCCAATTTCGGTCTTTCACAGTAACATATATACATATGCGCTTTCTGTACGGCCGATTGCACCCAGAAAGGGAGATTGACATTTACATGCTTTAGCCATGCATATATACAAAATTTCAATGATCTGAGGCTACTGGTTTTTGAGTTATGCCAAATACATACATACGTACACGTATGTACGTACTGACGTTTCGAAAGAATCTCTTCTAAATCTATTTTACAATCTGTTTTAGGAAAAAGAGTCCTTTATTCTGTCCATACATGCAAATGTCAGACAAAAGCATCATTCAAATGAATTCGAGAGTCATCAAAATAGACATTTTCGTTGAAATAATGATACCCGTAATTTTTAGCGATTTCAATGCTTCATTTACGTCGTACAAAGAAGTAAAAAATGCAGCTTGTAATTACTAATTTATTTGTATTTTTCAACACCCTCAGTTTATCAAGATAATAGTGAGTAATCGTTACCGAACATTACCTACTGACATACCGTAATTAACAAAAGAAAGTTGTGAGGTATGTTTTCCCTTCTTACCACGTGCCTTCATGGTGTAATTGTAAAGCACATCAGGCTAGTTATCGGAAGCTCCGGGTTCGAATCTCCTCGACGGCATTGTTGATTTCTGGCGTACCCTGACATCAAAAACTATAATAGACTGTAAACCATAACATACAGTCCTTTTCCAATTGACAAATGAAAAATCCCATGAAAGTTAAAAGAAGTGCAGAACTGTAAATTAAGATCATTATTTCACTGATATTTGTGTCGTCTTTTTTACTACCTTGCATGAAATAAAAAGGGAGTATTGTAATAGCGAAACATTTCGGGTATCATATTACAGCGAAAATATCCATTTTGACCGCTATCGAATGCAATTTAACGATGTTTTTGCGTGACATCTGTATGGAAGACCAGAATAAAGGATTCTTTTTCCCGCAAAAAATTATAAAACTGATTTTAAATGGATTCTGAAGAGATTTTTTTGTCGCGTCTGTGCGGACGTACGTAGGTATGTATGTATCCTGCATAAAAAGAGCAGCCTCAGAACGTTGAAATTTTGTATATAGGACTGCTATAACATGTAGATGTGCACCTCCTATTTTTGCTGCAATCGGCCGCACCAAAAGTATATAAATATAAATATAAATATAAATGTATCCACCCTCTTACTCGGCTGAGTGAGCTCAGTTTCTTTAACCTTATAAGTTTGTAAATTGTGCATTTTTTTTGCTTTAAAAATGATCGAATTAAGTTGTTCTTATCTTCCAGTTAAGGTTTTTATGCTTTTAGTTAACGTGCATGTTATAATTGCAGAATTATCAACAATTTAAAAAGTTTTTTAAGTTCGGCTAATTTTAATTACTTCCTTGTACGAAGTAAAAACGAAGTATCGCATTGAGAAATTTCGGGTATCATATTTCAACGAAAATATCCACTTTAACCGCTATCGAATGCAATTTAATGATCTTTTTCGGTGACTTCTGTACGTAAGGACACAATAAAGTTTTTTTCTCATAGCAGCCGTATTTGTTTACATTTGAAATCTAGTAGAATAGTGGATTTGTTTCCCATCTAAAGAAATTGAGCTTCGCAACAGCAAAGATAACGCCTTCTTTTATTATTGCGAATGAAATCATTCTTAATCCGTTCTTTAATTTATTCCAGGAAATAAGTGTTTAAGATTTACTTCGTAATTTTTAATATAGATATTTTGAGTTTTTATGTATTTCTGCCTTGTCGCGAAATAAGAACTGAATTAATTGAGTGAGAAATACTGAATGGTCTGTGAAAATTGTTTCTTTCTTTGTTTAATTTCTTTTATACATCGTTTTAGATTTATCATAGTATTTGAGTAGAATATGTGGCAACAATTAGATAATTCTTCAGATGATATAATTTTGTGCATTCTGAGTTATAAAATGAATGAGATGTAACGCTGTGAAGTGACCTACCACTAGAATGTCACTGTGGCAAACACATATAGTGAATTTTAAAGAGTGCATTTATTCTGTTGTGGTTTATGCGCTATCGACGAAGTAGATTTAATTCATCCAATAAGTTTAAATGAAATTCAAAAAAGTGCGTATAATTTAATATTCCGTGAAAGAAAGACATGTGATGTACACATCAGATTTTTTATTATGTGGCGAATCTCAGAATAGCTAAACAATGTCTTTTTTTAAACGTTTCCATTTATAGTGCCAGTTTTATTCTTCTATCTTTAGAGTTCAAATGAACAGAACGTATACTACACGAGAATTAGAAGAACATTTTGTAATTTTTTTTTCTTTCGGGTTAAGACAGTTATGGACGTAACACTGAGGGTCAATCAGAAATTGCCAAGAATGTGACTCTTTGTAAAGATTGTTTTATCCTGTATTATATAGCATAGTTACATTTTGTAATATCGATGTTTTGTTTTGCAAAACCATGCTGTCAAGCTTCTGTTATTTGGTCTCTATCTGGTAGATAATTTTTACCACATAAAAATATAAATTGGTACAAAGGTGCATCTCCTTTCCAAAACATAAATTACTTAGAATAGAGCAAATCATTTTACGTAAATTCGAATTAGAACTATCGCGTTTTACATTTGCCGCGAAACAATTTGTAGTTTGAGGATTAAATAGGGGTATTGTGCCTTACGTATGAATTCCCCTAAAATTAATTACTTGGTTTTAAGTTGTTCTTTCTCTATAGGACTGTTTATAATAAAGACTTTACTGTTAAAGTTAACTTGAATAGTCACTTGCAGTCTTCCCTTTGTTCCGAACTGCATCGAGCCAGAAATACCAGGATATATTACACCGTGAACCTGTTCCTTCGGGTCAATAGTTACGTATATGCACATCCACAAGGTTGGTGTTAACATTAACCTTTAAATACTCTAAACCTTCTCGATGATCCAGCAAGTGAGCGGAGAATTCTGAATATTGGATAATGTAGGGGCACAGATTTGTGTTAGCTCAAAGGCCATCTGCTGAAATTCTATTTGAACAGATGCTTTGCGGTTGTTCTCTAGAATATACCTGATAGTGAGAGAGGAGGGGATGAATTGCCATGATTTCGGAATACCAAAGGGACTGTCATTCTGTCGGTGTAGTTTCACATTTGGCAGATAATTTAGCGCTGTTTGAGTTTATTGTACCGAGTAGATATCTGAAAAGTGCTCTAAAGGAGAGATTTGAGTTCTACAGATTTGATTCAACAGCAAAAGATATACGAAAATCAATCAGTAGAGATATGCAAAAAAATCTGGTAGTTCGTCTGTTGTTCCCTCTTTTAGCAAAAACAGACGCCACAGAATCATTGTAAGCCATTTTGATATAGTATAGAAGTTGTAGAGTCAGAAATTGTTTTCTGAAACAGGACACGTGAAAAATATGCAATGTCCTCGCCGGGACTCGACCCTGAACCTCTCGAAATACGTACCGAGTATGTTTCTAATTACACTACAGAGGCATGCGGAAAAGAGGGAGAAAATACCTTATATACTCCTCCTTTTAAAAGGTGACTTGGGATTAGCAGACGCAATCCGCGAATCCTGGCTCTGACGAATTATTGTCCACAACTTTATTTAATTCAGGCGTTGCTTTAAGAGACATTAGTTTTTTTAGTCAAAAAGGGCTTTGTCCGCCAACGGACTATTGTTTTCGTTTTGCGATTTTGCGTCCGTTCACTCTGAATGCCCGATTCACTTTCCAAAACGTTGCCACTAAATGTTATCGTCCTGTATTATATTTAAAGAAATTAAATAATGAAGAGTCTGCATAAGTGTATGTATGTTTCTCGCATTGTGATAAAACGACGGTATCTAGAGCCATTCAATTTTGAATGACGTAATCCTGCTGCGAATATGGGCATCTGGAAGTCCAAATTTGAAATTTGGAATTTGTTTTATGACCGATTTCATATTTTGTAAAACTTTAACGAATTTTTGATTAACAAACTCGAGGATTTCAAAGCGAGCAATGGCAACGTTGTACAGAAAAAACATTTTTATCTCCGGGGCGTGAGATTTGACACGTGACATTGTGATAAAATAACGGTCCCTAGAGCCATCAAATTTTGAATAACTTAATTCTCCACCGAATATGGATATCTGGAAGCCTAAATTTGGAATTTGTTTTATTATCAATTTCATGTTTTGTAAAATGTTAACGAATTTTTGTTTAACAAAGCCGACGATTTCAAAGAAAGCAATGGCAAGACTGTAAGAAAAAAAATTTTTTTTTCTCCCCAGCTCGCGAGACTGTGTAACGGAAATTTTAAGATATGCTCAATTTTAAATTATTTTGCCATATTTCTCTCGAACTTAATTTTATCGTTTGAGTGCGAAGAACACAGTATTTGATAAACAAAGGTAACACACAAAATGTTAAAAAAACGCCTCTTTGGACGTAATTTAAAATCAGAAACCTTTCATTTTTTTTGAGGCAGGAGACATAAAAACATATATAGTGTCCTCTCCGGAACTCGAACTCTGGAGCTCTCGAATACGCGACGTGTCGAGTATGCTTCCAGTGACACTACGAAGGCGTGCGTAAAGGAGGGCGAAAATACCTTATAAAGTGATTTTTCAAATTTGGCTAGTTCAGCTGTCTTAAAAATGATTAGGCTAATTACCTAATTTTCCGTTATTTTCAGCTTTTCGAAACTTGATTGTGTATTGTTTTAAACTATAAGTTTGTATTGCCGTCTTGTAATTTCTGTGCATCATTTGCTTTTTGTTTACTAATTACCCAAAAGTATTTGATTCATATTCGTGATGATTCTTGGTGCCAGTTGATATGGGAAAAGGTAGGGACACGCTTTCGTCCCACTAACATCAGAGAAAGACATCGGTGGGATTGTCCTGGCGTACTTGTATGAGGAGGTATTTTAACCCTTTTAGTACCGAACGACGATATATCGTCGTTCGGTGCACTTGCCAAAAATACCAACAACGATATATCGTTGCGCCTTTGTTGGGGCTGTATTGTACTCATCACAAGAGGTCTGTGATTCAAAATAACTTTATAAAATGTTAAAATGGTTCATATTCGATGCAACACAAGTGAAAAAATGGTTATTAGATTTAACTTTTTGTTATATTTTATGCTGATTAGTGCCGCGGGTCTGTATATGTTAGAGCGATAAGATAGAAACGGGACGCAGTCGATGCACGCATGCCACTTGAGTACTCCGATAACTATGATAAACATCATAAAGATTGCGATTACGGTCCAGAGAAACTATCCCGAGTCCCGTTTCTATCTTATCGCTCTAACATATACAGACCCGCGGCACTAATCAGCATAAAATATAACAAAATGTTAAATCTAATAACCATTTTTTCACTTGTGTTGCATCGAATATGAATCATTTTAACATTTTATAAAGTTATTTTGAAACACAGACCTCTTGTGATGAGTACAATAAGGCCCCAACAAAGGCGCAACGATATATCGTCGTTCGGTACTAAAAGGGTTAATGATTGAAAGGACGGAGCTCTGCATTTTCGATAGAGATTCACTTATCAGAGATCTTACTGTGATGAAGTTATCCTCTTTCACGTGCATAGAGTTTACGTCCCAATTTTTTTTTTATGCGTGGCGTCCCAACATTTGTCCCAACTTTGCTTTTATGTATGGCCACACGGGGCTCATGCTGTTGAGGAGGTCCTGGAAAGTGAGACAGGGAAGATATCGACGAACATAGTCACGTCCTCTTCTTTCCCCTAGTTCGTTTTCTTTTCTTCATGAAGATTCCTTCTTCTGATAATGATCTTCTTCTCTGATGATCCTTTTTCTTTCTGTTCTCTCTCGTTCTCTTAATCTTTCAAGATTAATTATTCCCGTGATCATATTCCATGTAACAAAGACATAATTATTTCGAGATTTGTATATCTTACAAGTTAATTTTATAAGAAGTGAACCTTATAGAATAAATGTAAATTTAAATCCATGTAAAAGATGTAAACATAATTGGCGGAATTTTAATGGATTTTTTTTAGAATGACAGTTTTTTTTACTGCAAGATTCCCAACGAAACGAAATGTTCACGTTTCCGTATTCAATAAAACAAACAAGCAAACAAAAATGGGAAAGTACGTAAAGACTATCTATCCAAGGAGAAATGTATTCGTGGATCACTTTCTAAGGGAAGCGAGCTCGTATGTACGTTACATTTAGCAAAGCATGAACCATGTGAACACCCACCTAGCCGGCTTATTCGCTGGGATTTCAAATGTAATGGAAATATTAATGTTCAGTTCTGTCATTGCTGGTCTGTAGACAATGTGAAAATTTTACAATTTATAGGGTTATTTATGTAGAAATTTAACTATATGTGCTTTAGACCTTACTAGATTGAAAGGCGAATGATCGCTGTAGTATGAACCAAAATGAAAAAGTCTTATGAAGATTTAAATAGCCTTTTTATCTGACTCTTGGAATTAACAGAAGGCACTCCTTGTGGTATAGAGAAAACGCCGCCACTTGCAGGCATTTAAACTAACGTAAATTAGGGTATAAAATTTAAGCTGCGTAGATTCTAATTAGCGTAGATTTAAGCAGCGTAAATTCTAATTAGCGTAGGAATCAAAAAGTGTACTTAAGTTGCTCGTGTAATGAACGATGCGCTTTTAACGTAGGCTGGCAAAATGGCTAAAGCCGGAATAAACTTCGGCAGAGCTGGAGGTAGGAAGTAAACTGCATGCCAGAAGCTCTCACTCTAAAACATTCAAATCCTAGGCTTAAATACACAATAATTTGCATTCTAGTGAGGACTACGGAAAGAAAAAGTTATAATAAAGTTTCTGATTATAATAATTGGTTAATTAACATAAATTTCTGAACGTTTGTCAAAGGAGTTTGATGTTACGTGTACGAAAGATTTGGGAAGACTAGAAATTAAAAAGAAACTCACTTAGCATTTGTTTGAATCGAAGATATGCTGTTTGTTTACGTTACCAAAGCGCATGCCGATTCTTAGTACCAAGTGAAGTGTCTGATGATTGGCTACGAGAAAAGATTTGCCGATAATCCCGCGTCTTCCGATAATTTATTGTTAATATTAAACCTATTATTACGTGTTTCGGCTTTTGCATGTTATATGGATTCACATACCATTAATACAAAATTTTATGGCTATACCCATATTATGTATTTGGAGATAAAACTTGCTGCTGATAAATAAAAAGGCGCCTCAACAAAATGAATAAGACTTAAATACAATCGAAGTATAAACCTTTTGTTAATGGTAGACGCTTATTATTTCGTGGTCTAATGGCTTTCGTGGACCTGAACTATGTCCTCTAAGATCAGGAGGATAAACAAACGGCAAAAACAACCCACACTGATGCCAAACTGGCGACTCAAAAACCTACCATTTTGTAATCTATATTGCGCTAACGTACATTCCTCCTACTTTGGTTCTTTCCTTAACTGACCGGATTGTTGATGTCAAAATATCGATTTTGTCTTCTCAGTTGCACTTACGACAACTCACCCCGGGACAGGAACACCGGATTAACGTTCCATACCGGCATGGTCCAGAACACCAATGACCAGTTGCGTCTTCCTTCTCTTCTGTTTACTCTTCACGTCGGAAGCATAACCTTCTTTATTGGATGCCCTGTCTTGAGTGTGCTGATCATTCAATAGTCTTCCCAAGGAAGGGCCCGACAAAACGGTTTGGGGCAAATGTTTGCTCGGAGCCGCCCCATCTTCCCCGACTCTGTACCTCCTCTCGATCCCCTTCCCTGTCGCTTTTTCTCCTTTTTCTTCTTCTGCTCTCCCGTTCTCCCCCAAAAACCAATAAAGAAAGGAGAGGGGTGGAAAAGGATGGAGTAGAGAGTCGAGACGGAGAAATCGATAGTCTCAGGGAGTCGATGAAAGTTTCACGTTGTGGCATTCGATTTATTTGCGAATAAATTAAATTTTTGTGTTTCGAGATATATAAGATATATTGAGGCGTGCGATCTTGGTTATCTTTATTTATTTTCCATAATTCAGGATTACCTCGTCAACATACCAATCTGAGGATTCAAAATATGATAGGCAGCTTGCCGTTTTGAAATCGTTTTCATTTTCTGGTACTCATATTCGTCTGAGGACGTTAACGCTTTGCATTCGAGTTCTTTGAATCCTGCGCTTAAATCTTGATTTGGAACTGTGGGCTCATTGTTCTTAAAAGTCTCTTCTAATTGGCAGATCCCAAATCAGTTAATTTTTATGAGCAGCGGGGATCGCTAACGATCAATGGAACGAAAGAAACGCGATTCAATGGTTCTTTTTGATGTCGAATTCCAAATGCTGATGCGCCGACCGATCAGAATGGAAATGATTAGGGAGTTATTTTTCCTACTTAGGTCCCAGACCGGAGTACAGGGCAAGACGTGGAGATGTATACACATGTTTACTTAACGTTGCTATTATTGTTTTTGCCCTACAATAATATCATACAATACATGTTAAAGGAAAGATCATAAAATGCATGTTTCGTTCTGCTCCCCTGCAGGATACATTGGTACCTCCTTTGAAGTAGTAGCCATCTGTATAGCCCTACAGCAATTATTAACTTTTCATTACAAGTTTCCATAGGCAGTAATTTTATCTGATTCTCACGCAGCCATTCAATCAATTAGCTCTCTTGAACACCCATTAGCACCTGAAATTTTGCAATGCCAAGAATTTCTGAGAACTCTCACTTTAAAAGGGGAAACAAATCGTTCTGCTGTGGGTGCCCGGCCATTATGGCTTTTGGGGCAATGAACAAGCGGACTTACTTGCAAAACGAGGTGCCAACTTACTACAACATTCAAATATAGCCGTTTCTTATTGGAGGATTAAACTGTTTTTAAAAAGTTTATTTACATCTAATACCTTACCAGATCTTCAGACTCGTACAGCGTTGAAAAGTTGGAGAATGACAAGTTCTTCTCTTATTCCCGATAATCCAAGACGCACTGCAGTTGCAGCTTTCCGTCTGTCAACAGGACATGATTTCCTTGCCGCTGACTTACACCGTATAAGCATTTCAAGCGATCCTATTTGCCCATTTTGCAATTCTGGAGAAGAAATGGACAGAAACCAACTGCTTCGATGTGGGGCTCTTTGTGGTCTTACAGAAGAGTCGAGATACTGGGAAGCAAGAGCGCTTCTTAGGCAATGACTTCGGTTTCTTTGTTGTATTGTTTGTAAGATTTTAGTTCTTTGTAACTTTTTGCCTAACCATTGGAAATAAAAAAAAATTGAGGAAGGACCATACCCACATAGTCTTACTTGGATCCTAAACTGCAGTGCAAAGTTAGCGGTGGATATTTATGCGAGTTCTTACTTTATGTTACTACATTCTTGCTGTGCTATTATACTTTACAGTATCTTTATGGTAGTGTGCAGGATGATGCCCGTTTCACAAATGGTAAAATCTTGTGGTCTTTCTGTCGGTGATCAGCTATCTGGTGTCTGGAGCACTGGTTCACCAATGGTTTTTCATCCAACTGAGCAGGACTGTCCCAAAAAAAAATCTTTCCCTTTCCTTTTGCCTAGCCATTGGAAATTTAAAAAAAATGTTTAAGAAAGACCATATCTGCCTATTACTACATGGACAGTGCAGTGCAGAGTTAGAGGTGGATATTTGTGTTCATACTTTATGTTACTACATTCTTGCTGTGCTATTATACTTTGCAATATCTTTATGGTAGAGTGCAGGATGATGCCCGTTTCACAAATGGTAAAATCTTGTGGTCTTGTAACTTTCTGTCGGTGCTCAGCAATCTGTTGTCTGGAGCACTGGTTCACCAATGGTTCATCCAATTGAGCAGGACTGTCCTCTTTTCCTGATGGAAATATCCTATTTCCTTAATATCGTGGTGTTGTGTCTTGCAACTGTCTGTGGGTAACTGTTTTGCTCCTAAAGAAGAAGGGCGTATGTCTTACCGCCCTCGAAATTGATAGTGTTTTATTTAAAATACACGTTAAAATAAAGTTGCTGTTTTGCCTGATTTTATGTCCTAACAAATATCAGTAACGTAAACCTAATGCTTGGTGTTTTTAAACAAACATCTGTAAAGTAGGACTGGTCTCTGCATCTGGACAGTTTTTCCCAGCGTCCAGTTGTGGCATACCATTCTTTCTTTGTGTGGAAGATCATACGTCTTGGTCCATCGGTCAGCACTTTTTGCTCTGCATAGAAAGTTTAAGCTTCGTGATTCGTGGCACATCGAGACTACTCTCTTTAGATGTCCATTAAGTTTTTTTCTCTTTCCCGTGATTCTTTCTCCTCCCCCAATTTTCTTCTTTTAATATCGTTCAGATTTCTCTAGTCTTATCTTTTGCAGCGTTCCTCGATGCCTTGAAGATGACCCGTTTAGGTAGGCTCACCTCGGCAAATCTGTAACAAGCTACCGCTTTTTACTGTATAAAATCCTTCTCACAGTGTAAATGAGAACAGTTAGCACTGAGTTGGTCATCAACATATATTTTATTATTTATTTATTTATGATCTTTCAATTCAAGACGTGTTAGAATTTCTTTGTTTTTTTTCCTAACTAGAAGCCTAAATTTCAATAAAATATATGTTTTTATTTGTAGGATTCCTTTTACTGTGGATGTTTTATTTGCGGATGTTTATATCTAATACATAAACATATATAATTTTATTTGTGGATGTTTTTATTTGTAGTATTGTTTTCTTATGATGATTCCATAATTAATTAAAACGTTCCTTTTGAACACGTTTTTCTTACCTACTTGTTTCCACATGTAGTTCGCAGCTAGAAGATTCGTCATTTAGCTCTCAGCAAATGGTATGCATTAAACACGGAGCCCAGCAGTTATAAAGCATTATCGCTTTTCCCCGTTTGTGATGTCGTTGTGTAATCGGTCAGTTCTCTACTGGAAGATCCATAGTTCGAAACCGGGGGAAGGCATAACTGATTATTCTTGTTTCTTGCTTCAGGAGCCGGCTCTAATACTTTTATACAGTAATTGAGTACATGATATCGTTGAATTTGATAGTTCGATTTCTCGAATCCCGGGTAACGGCCTAGGTAGATAGGTAGGTAGGTTACGGAGGATGGGGACGCCTGTTGTCTAACGGAGGTAAGCAGGCATATGTCCCACGTCCTCCTCTAATATAGAGGAGAGCAATAGCTCTCTGGAGCCCCACAAGGCTGCACCGGGAGTTTATTGAGGTTGTCAAAGGGAAGTACATGGCCTTACAAGGGCGTTAGTAGGGTTGTATTACAAATTGAAGAGGTAAGCTGTGTTGTTACAGATGGTAAGTACTTAAAGTAAAAATGCAAAAAGATATACTCATAAAAACACATAAACAAATGATACACAAGACACAAAGCGAAAAATGCATAAGCACACAACACATAAAACAGGTACATACACCTAATCACTTAAAGCACAAAAAGACATACATGCATATTGATACGTATAAATACAGATGGGGATGCACTGATACATAGAGGCGCTAAAGGCACAGTACTTGCGAATTATTAGTATTGCACGCTTTAAATTGGTGAGCATGGGAACTTAAACACTCACAGTTGTTGTGATGAGCGATTGTAAATACTACAGTTTTGTTGTTGTCATCATGAGTAACGTCCTCATTTCTGCATGCCTTCGTGGTTAACAGTTACCACATTTAGCACGTAATCGAAAGGTCCCTGTTCGAATCCTGTTGAGGAGATTGCTCATTTTTCACGTCTTTCTGCTTCGAGAAAAACCTAATAACTAACTACAGTGGCGCCCGAACTAGAAGGTGGTGGATGATGATTCCTCACCATCAGGATTTGCCGACTAAGTCCCCTAATCTCCAGTCACACTCTAAAAGGGGGGCATTTTCTCCCTTCTTCCAGCATGTCTTCGTGGTGTAACGGTAGCACACTGGGCGCGTATTGAGGAGAAGTTCAGGTTCAAGTCCCGACGAGGGTATTGCACGTTTCTTCAGTTTACTGATTCAAAAAAATATTCTACATGACTCCAAAGTAGCACCCGAACTAAAAGGTGGTGAATAATGATTGTTCACCACCAGGATTTGGCGATTGGGTCCTCTAAATACCAGTCGCCTTTTATAAGGGGGTGTTTTCTCCCTCCTTTTTGCGTGCCTTCGTGGTGTAACGGTTAAAACATTCGGCGCGTATTCGACATGACCATGTCTGAGTCCCGGCGAGGGCATGGCTCATTTTGGAAGTCCGTTACATCGAAAAAAAAACCTAATTTCTATACAGTTCTTTCACGAAGGCATTTCTTTTCTTAAGCAGATGGCCTTTGCGTGCTTTTCCGTAATAGATTAAGCAGGTAAGGACTGTTTGTTTAAGGAAAGCTGTTTGTTTGCTTTAGTGGAAAGCTTTCTAACGAAAACAGCTTCGTATTCACGAGCACTTTTAATTCTTAAATGATTTTGTTCGGAACCGAAGATAGCTGTCGAAGATTTCGGTTTTGTTTGTTAGTTTAAGCAAGGAAATAAGAAAAATCCTCTAACTAGAATATCTCCTTCCTGTCGAACTTCTGAAATTTCCAAACAATATAAGAAGTTTGAAATTTTTGGAGGTTTTCCTTGCGAAGTATTTTGCTACATTCCACAGAAAGTACTCGAGGATTGGACGCTTTGGGAATAATCTCTGTGGTACCGTCGTTGAACCATCGATCATTCCTAATCGGGCAGCACCTAAGCTCTAAATCTTTTATTTCCTCCATCAATCATCTATTTTTAGCCATTTGTCTGATGCCATCGATTTTTTAATGTTTAATAATAACTTACCGGGACATGCACGCAATAAAAGAAGCCAGTGTTAATGTCTCTTTAAACAGCGGAATTGTTAATATGCGTAAGGAGATTTTTTGAAAGTTTTCTTATCTTTTAGAAAGAACTGTTTACTTTTTAATGCAGCATTTAGGGCCTTAAGATCAGACGCGGTGTTTGAGTTATGACGGTGTTAGTTAAATATTTTGAAATGGCAGCAACTTTGCATTTTGCATTCTTGGAAATTATGTGATCGTAATTATGATTCTGATGCATTTATTTGTTGGGAAATTTATAAGCTATTTCTCCCGCCTACTTCGCATGCCTTCGTGGTGTAGTGGTCTGCATGTTCGACGCGTAACCGAGAGGTCCGTGGTTCGATTCCCGGCGAAGGCGTTGCTCATTTTTCATGTCTCCTGCTTCGAAATAACCTAATGTTTCTACAACTGGCATCCGAACTAAAAAGGGGGTGGATGATGATTCTCCGCCACCGGGATTTGGCGATTGGGTCCCCAAAACCCCAGTCGCCCTTTAAAAGGGGGAGTATATAAGGTATTTCTCCCGCCTTCTTCGCATGCCTTCGTGGTGTAGTGGTCTGCATGCTCGACGCGTAACCGAGAGGCCCGTGGTTCGATTCCCGGCGAATGCGTTGCTCATTTTTCATGTCTCCTGCTTCGAAATAACCTAATGTCTCTACAAATTTAGGTGTATTTTTTACTTTCTTGCGCGAAGTAAAGGAAGTGTTGTAATCGCGGAAATTTTCGGATATCATATTTCAACGAAAATATCCATTTTGACCGCTCTCGAATCCGTTTGAACCGTGTTTCTGCATGATAACTATACGTACATGCAGAATAAAGGACTCCTTTTTCTCTAGAATGGATTGTATAATGGATTTAAAAGTTAAATTGCAGCTATGCCTAACTAGGCTACCACTTAACTACTACCTAATCACTTGTTTACATTTGAAATTCTTAGTAGAATACTGAATTAAGTCAGTTGGTGCACCAGTTTCAATTTCTTTTTACCCAGTGGGACCAAAGTAAACATTTAATCTGGTGCACCTTCAAATCTGTCTTTGTGATCGCTGGCCGATTTGCTCGATTTTGCCTATAAACTCTATTTATAATTGTAAAAAGAAATTAACTCTTTTTAACTGTATTTGCTGTTTTAGGTTATAAGGTATTTCTCCCGCCTTCTTAGCATGCCTTCGCGGTGTAGTGGTCAGCACGCTCGGCGCGTATTAGAGAGGTTGGAGTCACGGCGAGGGCGTTGCTCATTTTTCATCTGTCCTGCTTTCAAAAAATACCTAATGTCTCTACAGTGGCGCCCGAACTAAAAAGGTGGTGGATGATGATTCTCCACCACCAGGATTTGCAGATTGGGTTCCCTTATCCCCAGTGCCCCTATAAGAGGGGGAGTAAATAAGGTATTTCTACTGTCTTCTTAGCATGCCTTGGTGGTGTAGTGGTCAGCACACTCGGCGCTTATTCGAGAGGTCCGTGGTTCGAGTCCCTGCGAGGGTATTGCTCATTTTTCATCTCTCCTGCTTTCAAAAAATGATGTCTGTACAAGCTTTTTCTGTATTTTACGATTTGTTTTGAAGATGTTTGGAATTTTTATGTGTTTTTGCCTTGCTGCCAAATTAGAACGGAATTGATGGGATGAGAAATAAACGTTTAATGAAATTCGAGAAAATACGTTTAAATGAAGTGCTGCAAAAAATGTGTATAATTTAATAGGCTGTTCGAGGAAATCATGCAGATAGGACGTCAAATATTTTTTCTAAAGTTTATACATAGGAAATGTGTGTTTATTTTTTTCGGGGGGGAGGTTATTTTTCGCTAAAAATAAACTGGTAATGTAAACTACAAATTAATTTCGTTCACTATTTTTGAATTGGCTGACTTTCAACAACAATCTTTCCAAAAACTATAAAATTTCACATGAAGAAACTATGCTAAGCAAGTTGGTTGAATTTGAATTGTAATTCAACGGAACAAGAAACTTCGATTTAAAACTCAGCTAGAGAAAATTTCGTAGCTCCATCTGTTGGTGTAGCTTATGATTCTACTACTCCGCTATTCCTGCAATTCCTGTGTATCTAACGGTAATCAGTAGTAAAATCGTTGAACACTGATTCACATTCTGTCGAACGAACCGGTTCCAATGGAGATTTCCTGTTTTCTTTTTCCATGTGTATTGGGAACACGAGCCAGCTTTCGTTAAGATGTTTTCCTATGAAAGCATCCCTCTCTTAAGCAGTCATCCTTTCCATACTTCTAGATCTCTGCTATTAAATAATGAACAATATGTATTTATGTTTCTTGCAACGTGGAAAAACGGCCTCACCCTAGGGTCGCCAGATTTTGAAGAGCCGTAATTCTCCGTATGAACACATGCATGTCGAAGCCTTAAGTTTCATTTTCGTGTTGATTCTTCATTCATTTCATATTCCTTGCGAATTCAAGGAACTTTTGATTAAAACTCAACAGTATCACACGAGTGGCTTTGTGTTGCCACTCTGCAAAGCGTAAATGTATGAAATTGAACAGGAAACTTAGCCATATAAAAGAAGAGTGTTGCCCATCGCCAAAATGTAGTACATTTGTCTGTCAGAATTTAATAAACAAACACAGGGATCAAATTCGTTGAAACAACCTTGTATTTGGCCGTACATTTACTAAAACACTCAATCGATTTCGAGGGCAGCTACAGGTCCCTCCTCATCAGGAGAACAAAATATCTAGAAAGGGAAAGAAACCACAGTAACGGCTTTTTATACTCTCGGGTAGAACCACGCGCGAGGAGGCAACGCCATCTATCGGCAAAAATAATTATCAAGAATTTGTTAATAGAATTTTAAAAGCGCTAGGAAGGACTGGATTAGACTTAAAATCGTTCACTAAACTTGCTAAATCTTTGTGAATATGAAAAGCCTCGAGAAAATCCAATTCACCAACGGAAGAAGCTTTTTGGATAATTCGTATCATAGTTGGAAATTTAATCATAATTTTGACTTTGGATCTGCAAAAATTATCCGAAAAGCTACTATGGATTTTCTTGAGACTTTTCATATTCACAAAGATTTAGCAAGTTTAGTGAACGATTTTAAGTTTAATCCAGTCCTTCCTACCGCTTTTAGAATTCTATTAACATAATTCTTGATGATTATTTTTGCCGATAGATGGCGTTGCCTCCTCGCGGTGGTTCTACCCGAGGGTATAAAAAAGCGGTTATTAAGGTTGCTTTCCCTTTCTAGATCTTTTGTTCTCCTGATGAGGAGGGACCTGTAGCTGCCCTCGAAATCGATTGAGTGTTTTTAGTAAATGTACGCCAAATTCAAGGTTGTTTCAGCGAATTTGATTGTCACATTGGCGTGTTTCTCTTCTATTGTAAACACAGGGATGTAATATAAAATGTGTTGCCACCGTTTTTACAGTACCTAGAAGTTTATGAGAAAATCTAGCAGATCCTATTAAACTAATGACGAGTCACCACTTAAGTCTGAAACAATCGCAAAGACTGAAGAAGGTTAAAAATCGCAAAGACTGTAGAAGGTTAGAATAACTTTTTTTAAGTCTTAAATGAATAGAAAGGCACAGCTTGGAGTACAAGCGAACTTTCGGTACTTGCGAGTATTTAATTTCAATAATGTTGGTTCGGTAATCACTTTTATTCTAGGAAATTTCTCTAGGATGACTTTTATATTCCAACATTTACCGAACCCATACGCTTTAGATAAGATCCTACTTTGTTTGTCAGAGCTTTATATCAATAAACAATTAATTATAATTTTTTTATAATTATTTCTTGTAACCAATTGGATCTGGATTATTCCGATGAACTGCTGATACGTATTTGGTTGTTGACCCCCCCAGTCAATCCCTTGATCATCATTGACCCCCTTTATAATTGCGTTGATCCCCCCCAGAGTTAGTAATAACTCCGTTGAGAGCCCCTGCTTTACAGTCTCAATAATCGGCTCTGTTATTATAATACATTGTCCATACTTGCCATTCTATTCCGTATAGCAGAGATAACTTTTCATGCTGTTTAACTTTGTTTAACTTGTCTTACTTTGTGAATAGTAAGGCTGCGTTCAGACGGCGACGTAAATGTCACAGAGGCATAGTAACAAGGAATAAGGTGCGGGAAGCGGGAATTCGGTTCACACATGCGACATAGGGTCTAAGCCGCACGCACTTAGAGAAGCTAAATTGCGCATACGTGTACAGCTTTCCCGCTCTGTTTTCCCGCGTTCTCTCTGACTGGTCGATGCGATGGATGCTTATCCCAAGTCGGCATTAGGCTGAAAACTTCGAACTTCATGCCAAGAGCCCTAAACCGGATTTTGCGATGTAGCATAAACTGGTTGCCTGGCAACGCAGCTCGGCTTAAACCACTTATGCCCTTTTTATACCGTCACCTGAACGCATCTTAAGGCTCCGTCCCGGAGTGGTATAAACGTCATAGCTGGCTTACACCGAGCTTTGTTGCTAGGTAACCGGACCTTGCTACGTCACAAAAACTGCTTTAGAGGTTGTAGGATAAAGTTCGAAGTTTTCAACCGTATGCCTGACTTGGTATAACAGTTGACCAATCAGAGAGAACGTTGCAAACCTATTGGGCTGAATGCTGTAGTCGCATCCACGCATGCGCAAATTTAGCTTCTCTTAATTGGTTACGGTTTAGAACCTATTTCGCAGGTGTGAACGGAACTTTCGCATTTTATGCCTTATGATTATGCCTATGTGATATTTATACCACCGTCTGAACGAAGCCTGAGGTTCCGACTTATCATCTAAAGAATTGAGCGTGTTATAATAACTGTTGTTATAGAATTAATTCTCTATTAGAGTCCATGAAACCTATCATCATGCTTAGTTGGTTTTCATAAAAATAATATTAGAAGAAATGCTTGTAATCTTAATTTTTAAATCTCATCGCTTTAGTTGCTGCTGAAAAAGAAAGCATGAATAGCAACAAGTTACGCACAGTGATAAAAAAAAATCTGCTTGTTTTTTTTTAATTTTGTTTTTAGCTTTGTAGTTTATTATAGAAGACTGATTTTCATTATAATAGTGACGGCTACTAAAAGGAAGATGTATTGTTATTATTATTTTTTTTTTGAAAGCACATGTCAAGAGCAGTGCTTTGATAAAATGTTGAAAGGTAGATTCTTTGCAGAAGAATGTTTTTACGCGCTTAGGAAGAAGTTATAAATAGTGCTTTTTAAAGTTACTTATCTTTTATCGGAAGTTTGGTAGTTTATTAAGATTATTTTCACGTATAGTTAGTAAAAAGTGTGTTGTTAAATTTTAATTAATTTTTTTCCTCCTTGAGCTAATTCTGGAAGCGTAAGTTTTATTATGTTCTAAACTCAAAAATTGTTCATTGAAATAATGATATTTTTAATTCTTAACCCCTGTGCGTTGTGGAAAAAATTAATCTATAAGTAACGAAGATAAAAAGTTTCAAAATTCTAGTTTCTTGAACCGGATATTCATATCTGATGCAATATTATTTGATTTTCTTATTTAAATTTTTATTATTTATTATATATAAAAATATCGTAAACCCGTAACACAAAGTGTAAAAAAAAACATTTCTTGTTAAAATACCTGTCGCTTAATCATTTGGCAACGTCTGAAATTTGCATTTTACAAATTGAGTGATAAAGCTTGCCAGTTTTGGCGACGAAGGTGATGGCTACGTTAGTATGGAAGTACCAAAACCAAGCTGTAAATAACGTAGGAAAACTCTTTCAAAATACAGGGCTATAAACGTGACCTAAATTTCTTATATATGAGAAATAATTTAAATTTCTCATAAACTTCTTATGTTTACGTTTTATTTTTTTAAATTTCTTCCTGTATAATTTCATGAACTTTGTAAGGTTTTAGTTTAAACTAACAAAGTTTTATGTTAATTTCTCTTTCCTGTGAACTCTTATTTCAACTTCCCGTTAGAATGAGCACGCGATTCAGCTTTATGCTAATTTGAGGTGGAGCCAAGTTTTGTATTTAAAGGTTAGCGAGGAACTTCTCAGGGAGAGAGCTTTTAGTCTCAGATCACTTCGGCTCTGTTCGACGTCCACCTGACTAGCTAGTAATTAAGTTCTAAGCCTTAGCGCTGTTACTCTAATACTTATTGAAGTAATCTAAGTGCGTTAGTATTAGCCAAATCTTGCTACGCACCATTGGTAGTTTAGAATAGAGGCCAACCTCGCGTTTATAGCTCTGAGAGCAACGACTTCTTAATTTTCTACTCAACTTTATTTTAAATTATTTGATTGTTCAGTACGCAGGACGTAGCTGCATTCAGCTCCCTGTTCAAGACCAGGACTTTGACACTGTTACGACCATGTTCGCCAAAAGTATGCACAGAACACTCAGTCCTGATAATTTATTATCTATTTTCTAAATATCTATAATTTAGTTTGTAAGAAATGTATAAAGTAAGCAAACTTATCTGTATATATAGAAGCAAACCGGTTTGAAAACACAGGGTTCTGAACCGATAGTAACTGGTCATGTAATTTCTTCTCTTATAATTATAGTTTAATTTTCTCATATACTTTTATAAATCTTCTCGTTTAATTTATCATTTCATAATTCGCATACGTTCTTTTTAAAAAATATCCATTTCATAATCTCTCCTGTATAGTTTCGTGAATCTTCTCATATGATTTCAAAATTCTTGGCATCTAATTTACGAAGACATTAATCGTATTCTTCACATCTACTGCATAAATCTTTTCATGTAATTTCTCCTAAATAGTTTCATAAATCTTCTCATTTAATTTACCATTTCGTAAATCACTTAGTCTTCATGAAGATGTTTATTTGATAAATTTTGTCATCTAATTTACTATTTTATGAATACCTGTATACTTCATAAAAATATTTGCTTCATGAATCCTTTCGTATAATCTGTATTAGTTCATCAATCTGTAAATCTAAGTACGTAAAATCTTGCCATCTACTTTACGTTTTCATAAATCGGATATATTTTTCACACTACTTCATAAATCTCTTCATAGAATCTCTCCTATATACAGGGTGTTTATAAAGTCCCGGAAGATAGATTATTAAAATCAATAACATAAATGGTTAGATAGACTCAAAAAGTACGTGTGCCCCCTTTGTCGCACGGAGAATATCAAGTCGATATTCAATTTCACGCCAGGCAAGCATGTCGACATCCACAGAGTCTATTGCGATTGTAATTCTGGCTTTGCCAAAACAAAAACAAAAGAGCCAAAAACAAAAGAGAACAGTTGCCAAAAACAAAAGAGAGAAAAATGCAATTAATAAGCAGACGATACTTATAAAAAGTACAGATATTTAGACTGGAAAATGAAATTGTCTGAAATGAACCACACGCGCAGACGATATTTACAAAAGTAAAGATACTTAAACCTGAAAAGGAAAATATATAAGTCATTCCATCAATAAATGCCATACGTTTGTTTATATCTTCATTATTTTATGAGTTATTAAACATTAAAATGGGTCCGGGACTTTATGAACACCCTGTACTTTCGTGAATCTTCTGTAACTTACCACTTCATAACTCACTTATAGTCTTCATGAAGATATACATTTCATGAATCTTCTCATTTCATTTAACATTTTATAAATCACGTATACGAGTACGCTTGATAACATATATTTATTTCATAAATCTTCTCATACATTCTTTCCTGCATAGTTTTATATATTCGTTCCTATAATCGATATATAGTAGTTTACACAGATCTTAAATTGCGCCGGAGCCTGTCTCCAATGCTTCTCAGTTTTTAAGATAAATCATAATTTTAGCTGGAGGGCGTGGGAGTTCTAAATAAAAGGGTTCCCGGCACTTTACGTAAGTGAGCCATAATTTTAACTGTCAGATGTTATATGAGTAATAAATATGTGCCTTAAAAGTCAATAGTGACTTCTGAATGCTGGCTTGTCTCGGTCTTAAACCTTAGACAGACGTTGAGACTTTTAAGGAAAAAAACCTCCTCCCGCATATCAAAGGCTTATTGTCCAAGGTATGCAACGAATTTATGAGAGCGGGTAAATTTCTCGTTCCCCCCTGAAAATACTGAAAGTGATCTACCTGGTCGTGCAAGTGCCACTGTAATGACTTATTGCAGAGCTCCTGTAGACTTTTTGAACGATGTAACCAAACTCGAGGGCAACTACTTTCAGTTGTAGTCTTTTGTTTATTCTCACGCTGTTATCGAGTCGTATTCAGGGAAATTTTCTGCTTGACGGCTAGAATCGTATCGACAGAACATCGCGATCAGAAATCTTAAACTCTTTCCTCTTTATTTTCAAAGCTACAGTTTTCTGTTAAGATTCCCTTCCATATCTTCGTACTGTGTCTAGAATTCTCACTATTCTCCTTACTGACGCTTTGATTGTTTTATCTTTTTTAATTATTGTGCTGAAGGGAAAAAGAAAACCTGAAATGTTTCAGATTTTAAATTACGTCCAAAGGGGCGTTTTTTAACGTTTTGTGTGTTACCTTTATTTATTCAATATCATGTTCTTCGCACTTAAACCGTAAAATTCAGTTCAACAGCAATATCGCAAAATTATTTTGAAATGAGTCTATCTTTAGAATCTCCGATACACAGTTCCATGCGCTTTAGATAAAAAGTTTTTTTCCCCGTAGAGTGTTGCCATCGCTCGCTTTTAAATCGTTTGAGTTTGTTCACCAAAAATTCGTTAAAGTTTTACAAAATATGAAATATATAATCAAACAAATTCCAAATTCGGACGTGCACATATTCGCATATTAAGCTGGAAACGTACGTTATTGAAAATTGATGGCTCTTCTAGTTACCGTTGTTTTATCCCATTTGGAGAAATATACATACATTTATGCACGTTCTTTAATTTCTTTAAGTATAATACGGGTCTGCAATATTTTGTGGCAACAGTTTGAAAAGTGATTCAGACTTTTAATGTTTCCGACGTAAAACCACAAAACAAAAACAATAGTCCTTCAGGGACAAAGACCTTTTGGACTAAAAAGTTTTTTTGTATTGGTTATCCCTTCAAATAATATATTAGTCATATAATCGGGGCTTTAATTCAGACGGAGATCGGCTGAACTGCGTCTTAGCTTTGGAGTGAAAATTTAATTCTAGCTGGAGCCCCAAATAATACAAAGTCTGATAGTTATTTTTTATTTAACTATTTAAAATTAATTTAATAATTTATTAGATTTCTCTCTATCTTTTTACATTTTTCTTAATTTAAATGTATTAGTTAATTAAATAAATTAATATTAATAATGTTTACATTTCTTTTAATTTAAATTTAATTATTTAATTATTTTAATTAATTAATTTAATTTTCCTTCGTTCGTCTCAGAAGGCTCCGGCATTTGTAATTTTAGAAATTAAGCCCTGAGTTTACCCTATATAAATTACCTGTATTCTTATAAAGTTTTTGATTAACGTTGTAGAGCTATTCGGTTATTTTGAAGCAGGCAAAATGAAATATGAGCAATGCCCTCGCCGGGGCTCGAACCTGAACCTCTCGGAATACGCGCCGAGTGTGCTAATTATTATACCACGAAGGCAGGCAGACCTTTTAATAGACGAACGGATATTAGGGGATCTAAATCCTGGTGGTGAAAAATTATCATCCACCAACGTTTTATGTTCGGGCGCCACTGTAGAGGCTTTAGGTTACAGGAAAAATGCGCAATGCTCTCGCCGGGACTCGAACGTAGACTTCTTGAATGCGTGCCCAGTGTGCTAATCTTTACACCACGAAGGCATGTTGGAAGGAGAAGAAAATGCCCAAACGGTATAGTGGTTAGCGTCGCTGATTGCCGTACCGAAGGGCCTGGGTTCGAATCCCAAAGAAGGCATGGATGTTTGTAAATATAAAGTGTCGGTGCGGCGGTATTTTAAATATGTGGCGACCCGAAAGTCCTTTCGTGTGGTTTGGTAGAAGGGGAGAGGGGTGAGAGACCCTCGGCCCCGCCCCCCCCCCGGGGTGCTGTCCATCAAAATTGGGAAACTGAGCCAAATCGCCTGTAACGTACTCAACTCACCTATAACTGTAACCTGTAACGTGCCCAACTGACATGTAACCGTCACGTTATAATGTTCTTATATAATCTTGTCCATATAGTTTCACAAATCATCTCATATAATCACTCCGGTGTAGTTTTATAATTCATGTCATGTAATTGCTTTTTATATACCGTATTTGCCGACGTATAACACGCACCCCCTTTTTTGTACATATTTTTGAAGGATAAAACTTTATTACTGATCATTATAATGAATTTGCAGTATTTTAAATATAATGTAATACAAAGTAATACTTTCTGCAAATACCCAATCTATCTGGGGAAGAATACCTTTTAATCATCTTCGTCAAAACCCAGACACTTATCTCCAGAGCTAAAGTGAAGAGGCACTTGAAACCACTTCTAAATCAGCATCTGAGTTCTCATACACTACTCATATACATATACGCATTCATTGAACTCTAAGTAACTGTAACATTCTCACACTCCGCAAGGAAACAAGAAAAAAAATAACATAACCCCGAAAGGTGAAAATTTCCAGAAATGAATGTAATCAAACACTCAATATCGACGTATAAGACAAACTCCGTTTTTCAGACCTAAGATAAAATCTGATGTATACACCAGATGATTTCCTTGTAAGGAATATTAAATTATACACACTTTTTCCTGTATTTCATTTAGGTCCTCAACTTTCCTTAGAGATATATTTTTCATTCAATTAATTCAATCCTCACATCGCGACAAGCCAAAAATACATAAAAACTTAAAATACCTGTATTAAAAATTGGAAAATATAGAAAACTGTAAAACACCAAATACCGTTAAAACAATTTAAAAAAAATTTTTTTGCAATTAAAATTACAGTTTTTACGCAAAAACAAGCGGTCAGCGGGCAAGAAGGCAGATTTTTTTCGTGCACAAAGCTGAAAGTTTTCTTTTAGTCTCACTCGGCAAAAAGACACTGAAGGCGTGAAAACTGACTTAATTGTAGTAGCCGCTATGTTGAGTCAATATTTCAGATAATTTAATAAATTAAATGGAATGAATTCAGCAGAATTTAATTCGCAATGATAAAAGAAGACATTACTTTGTTGTTGCGAAGCTTAGTTTCTCTAGATTGGCAACAAATCCGCTATTCGGCTAAGTTTCAAATGTAAACAAATATGGCTGCTATGACAAAAAAATTAGGCTTAGCCACATTTAAACAACTTTTAAATTGTTGATAATTCTACTACTATAACATGCAGGTTAACTAAAAGCATAAAAACCTTAATCGGAAGATAAGAACAACATAATTCAATCATTTTTAAAGAGAAAAATGCACAACTTGCAGACATATAAGAATAAAGAAACTGAGCTCACTGAGCCGAGTAACAGAGTGGATATATATATACATATATTTTTATTGCGGCCGATTGTAACCAAAATAGGCGGTGCACCTCTACATGTTATAGCAGTGCTATATACAAAATTTCAACGTTCTGAGGCTATTCGTTTTTGAGTTATACGAGATACATTCATACATACGTACATACGCGCAGACACGACGAAAAACTTTTTTCAGAACCCATTTTAAATCATCTTTATAATTTTGGGGGGGGGGAGAAGAGGGTCCTTTATTCTGTCCTTACCTACAGATGTTGCGCAAAAAACATCGTTAAATTGCATTCGATAGCGGATAGAAATGGATATTTTCTTTGGAATGTGATAACGGAAATTTTTCGAGATTCCAATACTTCCTTTTCACTTAGTACAAGGAAGTAAAAAGTGCGCCTTATACGCCGACAAATACGGTAATTCTCACAAAATTGCTTATTGAAATCATTTAGGATTTCTTTCGCTTTGGCGAAGATTTTGTTTGATGATCTCCAAACTTCTAAAGCCAATCTGTTTTAAGTTCTTTAAAGCTTTCAAATGGTTCATTTCCTTTGATCCTTAATATAGACTGTTGCATTCGTCGTTCTGGTCTTGTTTGTTCCTCCATTAAGGAACCTGCACAAACGATACTGTGTTGATAAATTGTCAACAGGAAATTGTTAAGTTAAACTGCATCCAGTAAAGGGATAATGAAGGCCTGTACGTTCGTTCTATCGATGCCGCTTGAAAACAAGGTTTTCCTTTCTGAGCTAAAATTCGAATCTTTGATTAATGGAACGCGAGAGAGGGCAGGCACGTAAAGCGCAACTTTTCTTGTCGCTGAAAGTGATTTGTTACACAGAATTCCTCTATTACGCAATGGAAGTTCATTCTTGGTGTATTTTTCCTGAGTAGAAATGATTTATATGTTCTTTTGAATATGTATTTAGCCATAAAACTTACGAAATATGCATTGCGTGCTGAATTAGCATTATTTTGCCATTGAGAGATCGGGATAATGTAGAAGTTGCTTAAATAACAAAACTACGAAATATGTGGAGTTCATTAAGCTTTCTATGAGTTGTTAACATGTAGATTTAGCCGTTATTATACTCTGCTGTTACACTGGACAGCTACCAGCTGATGCTAGGAAAATATTTTTTTTGTTATCTAATTAACATAACACAACATTCACACAACTCTATTTCACATAACACAGCATTCACACAACTCTAATTCACATAACACAGCATTCACATAATACAGAATTCACATAACACAGCATTCACATAATACAGAATTCACGTAACACAGCATTCACACAACTCTAATTCACATAACACAGAATTCACATAACATACCATTCACACAACTCTAATTCACATAACACAGAATTCACTCAATTCTAATTCACATAACACAGCATTCACACAAATCTACTTCACATAACACAGCATTCACACAACTAATTCACATAACACAGCATTCACAGAACTCTACTTCACATAACACAGCATTCGCACAACTTTAATTCATGTAACACAGCATTCGCACAACTCTACTTCACATAACACAGCATTCACATAACTCTAATTCACATAACACAGCATTCACACATCTCTACTTCAAATAACACAGCATTCGCACAACTCTACTTCACATAACACAGAATTCACATAACATACCATTCACACAACTCTAATTCACATAACACAGAATTCACATAACACAGCATTCACATAACACAGAATTCACACAACTCTAATTCACATAACACAGCATTCACACAACTCTAATTCACATAACACAGAATTCACACAACTCTAATTCACATAACACAGCATTCACACAACTCTAATTCACATAACACAGCATTCACATAATACAGAATTCACGTAACACAGCATTCACACAACTCTAATTCACATAACACAGAATTCACATAACACAGCATTCACATAACACAGAATTCACACAACTCTAATTCACATAACACAGCATTCACACAACTCTAATTCACATAACACAGAATTCACACAACTCTAATTCACATAACACAGCATTCACACAACTCTAATTCACATAACACAGCATTCACATAACACAGAATTCACATAACACAGCATTCACACAACTCTAATTCACATAACACAGAATTCACATAACACAGCATTCACATAACACAGAATTCACACAACTCTAATTCACATAACACAGCATTCACACAACTCTAATTCACATAACACAGAATTCACACAACTTTAATTCACATAACACAGCATTCACACAACTCTAATTCACATAACACAGCATTCACATAACACAGAATTCACACAACTCTAATTCACATAACACAGCATTCACACAACTCTAATTCACATAACACAGAATTCACACAACTCTAATTCACATAACACAGCATTCACACAACTCTAATTCACATAACACAGCATTCACATAACACAGAATTCACACAACTCTAATTCACATAAAACAGCATTCACTCAATTCTAATTCACATAACACAGCATTCACACAAATCTACTTCACATAACACAGCATTCGCACAAATCTACTTCACATAACACAGCATTCACATAACTCTAATTCACATAACACAGCATTCACACAACTCTACTTCAAATAACACAGCATTCGCACAACTCTACTTCACATAACACAGCATCCGCACAACTCTAATTCACGTAACACAGCATTCACACAACTCTACTTCACATAACACAGCATCCGCACAACTCTAATTCACGTAACACAGCATTCACACAACTCTACTTCACATAACACAGCATTCGCACAACTCTTAATTCACATAACACAGCATTCACACAACTCTACTTCAAATAACACAGCATTCACACAACTCTACTTCACGTAACACAGCATTCGCACAACTCTAATTCACGTAACACAGCATTCACACAACTCTACTTCACATAACACAGCATTCACACAACTCTAATTCGCATAACGCAGCATTCACATAACACAGAATTCACACAACTCTAATTCACATATGTGTAAAAGCAATAATACTGTTACGAATTTTGTACATAGATACCTGATTTTAGTGTAGTTATATGTGAAATTGCTGTATTTTTCTGCGTAATGTAGCGCTAAAAACCTAAAGAGAAAAGTAAGAATACAGGGCCAAATCTATCTAACATTGAGTACACGGGTATCTCGGTAATTTGGCGAGATATCGCCAAGCTGACAACGGTTTTAGCGACAGTTTGTCGCCAAATTTGGCGAAAAATTCCCAGAAGTCACCAGATTTGGCGATATTTTAGTCCGGTCTGTGCACCACCGTAATATGTATTGTAATTCATCACTATATTAGCAGTAACCGTAATTGGACACTCATAGTGCCTTCTAGTAATTTGGAGAAGCAGAAAGCACTAGCAATATCTCAGGGCAGGGTGAAATCTATGTAAAGCCGGAGAGAGACCATCTGTTCCCAGTTGTTTAGTTATTGTTGTAGCGGGTTGTTTGTTCAGCGTGAATTGATATATCACCGGGTTGGATTTCTCTTAAAATATAAAACTTTTTGAAATGATGGCAGCAAAATGTAAAACCTTTCGAAATGATGGCAGCAAAATGTAAAATTTTTTGAAATAATGACAGCAAAATATAAAACGTTTTGAAAGGATGGCAGCAAAATGTAATCGTCGTGAAAACATGCTTCTAGATTTGATTGGTGTAGCTGGACCTTAACGACGTAGTTGACGGACCTTAAGGACGAGTAAAGTACACGAAACAATTATTCGCTTAAGAAGAAAATATATTCGTGAAGGATTTTCTGAAGAGAAATTTACTTATATTTACATTCAATGGAATGAAAAATCATAAAAATTCATGTAGACAGCTCATTCACCATTAACTACAAAGTATTCGCATTTCGCAGCTTTACCCTATTGGTTAATGAAGCTTTTTCTTTGCAAATTTGAATAGTTATTTCCTGAATTTTTTTTTGCTTTGTAGAAGTTCTTTGCGTCATTAGCGTTATAAAAGAATCACATGGCAGAGATTAATTTTTAATTTAAACTTGGGAGAGATTTATCATAAGCATTAGTGTTTTAGGATAGAAAGAGGATTTAACCATATTAGAAATGACACTTTTAAGTGCCATATTAAACTTTTGGATTTTATTTTGCTCTTTTTTTGTAGGTGAGTGGGTGAGGAGTGATAATTTTGGGTTTATGTTGTATGTAATTACATTTGTGTCCACATTTTTGTGTATAAGTGTTCGATTCTGATATAAAATTTTAGATCTTTCAATTTTGAATCCAACAGCGTTTAAAGTGTTAGAATAACTCAACTACAATGCGAGAAGTGAGTAAAACCGTTGTTGACAGACCTTGGCGACATTTGGCGATTTCTCGAAGCTTCCTGAAAGCGCATATTTAAGCTGTTAGAACGATTTTTCCGGAAACTTTCCCGAAGCTGTATTCTTTATCTTACATCGCTTATTTTCTGCTTCATTTGATAGTTCTTTGTTTTGCGATTTTAGGTTTATTCTATCGTATCGTAATCTTAAACTGTCATTTATACTTCAATTATAATGCCTTTCTTTTTTCACTTTTTGTTCGTTTTTAATTATTGAATTATCTTTGTGACAGAAAAAAAATGCTTATGAAGGTTTTTTTCTATAAAAAATTACAGATTTTACTTTAGGAAAATATGTTTCTGTATTATCTCCCAGAAAACATCCGCGTGTTGAGCATAAACTCATCTATCGTTTTCCTGTCTTGACATTAACCTTAACGAAATTCGATATAAATTGTTCGGAAAACGTCCTTAAATTATTATAAATCGAGCTGCTTTCTTTCGGATCGTAATTCTCAATCGAAGACGGAGTTCGAATTTGTAGATAACTGCACCCCATTCTTTTCTTAACATTAGAACTGGCACTTCGCATATTTCATACGTATATATGACGGTAATTTAACGGCAGAATTGGAGCTTACGTTAAGCATTTGCATTTTTCTTTGTGAGGCTTTGCTTTTTTTTCCCTCTCGCTGGAATTGTATTTTCTCTGCTCTGCTGCGTCGAAAGCCGCCAGTGGCTGAAGATAACACCAGAACACTGACGGATTATTTTTTATTTTAAACTTTTAAGTTTCGAATCTTTGGAAAAACCATTTATTCCTTCTTATCCTAAAGATGGGGAGAGCTAAAAGATTGAACAGTATATCACGTCCTCTATAAATCACAGCCATGGTATAGGCGCGGAAAAAAAGTGGTTTTTATGAGAAAGTTGGCGTTAGTGATTTCTAAAAAAATATTTATTTTGTTGTTGCCTTTCTGGTATTTTATGACTTTCTTTGCCATTTTTTTCCTCTGCCATTTCTGTGTTGTTTTCTTGGGATATATATATTCAGAATAGATTCGCTATTTCGTGGAAATGAAAAATATGAAACGAAGTCTATCTGCCAAAGCTATTTGTAACTAAATGTATTCAGTTATATATATATATATATGAAGTTTCTTTATTTTATATATTCGGGAATAGGTGAGCGAATGTTGAAGAAGGTGTGTTACAGCAGATGACTGTTATTTTTATTTTGAAACGTGGTGTAATCATAAGGATGATGTGTAATATTATATCTTCCCTTTTTCTCCTTACACCGTTTACTTTGTGAAATAAATATTAGTATTTACAGTTGTTAATGAAAACATATGGGAAATTTATATAATGTTTATGAATGTTTTATATAGCTGTATATTGATTGGCACATGATTGATATTATATATGTTACTAAACAATGAAGAATCTATATATGTATGCTTAGGTATATGTTTGTTCCTCGCCTTGTGAAAAAATGGCGGCGATACGCAGAGCCACCAAATTTTGAACGTTTTAGTCCTCCCACCCGAGCATGAACATCTCGAAGCTGGAATTTTGAATTTCGAAATTTTTCCTTCTTTATTTTGTGAATTTTTCATTGTTCGCGTGTAAGTTCCTAGCCACTTATTTTAATTTACTTTCCCGTCGCCCTCATTTCCATTTTCCTGCCAGAGTGTAAAGTTCTAATTCGCGTGATATTCAAATGAGGTAGAAAGAAGGGATTATTTGGAGGATCGTATCAGAGCGTGTTCTGCCTGCTTAAAGACCACGCAGCTAATTTGATTCACTTGCGAACAGTATTCTGAGGCATTCAGTTATTCTCCCCATTAGGCTTGTTACGCTGATCTTAGGTCAGAGCCAGCTTGCGTGCTATTCCACTTGTGGCGACGGTGAGTTAATTTACTGTTCTTAGTTTTAGTTAATCTGTTAAGTGAAGCCATAACTATTTGCCTTTGTAAGCACCAATTGATGCCGTCTGTTAAGTCTTTATTTGAATTAAGAAAAAGGTTCTTTACACCCCTCCCTATCACTGTGGTACTTGTATAGTGAAAATCCATTCATGTCTTTTTATTTTAGTTCAGTGTATACTGGCCTAAGAAGACCAGACTCTGTATCATTAACAAAGCAATGTGTTGCCAGCCAGCGAAGCGTAATATATTTATGTGTCAATTTTAATCATAAAGCCCAGCGATTTACAAAAAATATGTTGTAATATTATTATATATTGGTATAGTAATAATGTATTAGTATAGTAATGTATGCAATATATTAGTATAGTAAATTATTTTTATCTTCCACACGCCGGTAGTTTTGACAATCGGTAACGCGTAAGCTATTTAATTCTTCTTTCAAACTTAATCTGTCTGTTACTGATTAAAAAATTAAGGGTCTTGAAAGCAATAAAGACGATATTCATCTCTATTAATGCTGGTCGTGAAATTAAACTATCTGGATCCACTGCAATTCATAATATGTGTCCCATCCAGACGGGATGATGGTTGGTAACGGTTATTACTGTAACGAAGGGGTCGGACTCGAATCGTGGAAAAGACATGGAGGATTGAGTGTATAGTGTCTGTGCGGCGTGGAAGCACTCAAAACGGCGAGTCGAAAGTGTATGGGAGCCCAAAGTCCTCTCGAATGTTGTGATATGGGAGATCCTCAGATGCGTTTTCGGAGGAGCTGTACTTCAAAATTGGGGGCGGATCTCAGAAAAAAGGTCGTACTGTCACCTGTTTGGTGCTCAAGGCTCATGCCAACGACAGCCGCAATTTTACAGACTTTGTCTCCGTGAAATTCGTCGCCTTGTTCTGATTAGGTCAAACTGAGATGAGCCACAACATTAACAACATATTGTTACGAAAAATTCGGCGGTTGCGCCTGTATGTAAGCTTTCTGGCATAGCACTAGGGTTACCATAAAATAGTGTATGGTAGGGTTGCCAGATTGGCGACTTTATCTCCCATTTGGCGATATCCCATCGTCCAATCGGGAAGCTTCTAGAATAACTTCCTGTCGAGATATTTCTCGAAACGTGTGGAACTTAAAGAAAAGCTATATAAACCCTTGCGTTTCTGAGAGCAATTAGTTGCGAGCATTGTGAAGTGTTGCGAGCAGTGTGATTAGTTGTGAGAATAGCTGCTACGCGAGAGTTCTGTGAACGGAAAGCTATCGAGATAGTGCTTTGCCATGAAGCTACTTTTACAGTATAGCTTGACAGTGTATTGGTGATTGTTCCACGGTGTTTATTATAAGTTTAGTGTTGCCGTGAAGCTACCTTTACAGTTACAGCCTGAAGCTGTGTTGCTGATTGTTTCAGCGTATTTATTGTAGAATTTCGACGCTTTTAAAGGTAATTTTGGAACTGTGCTGTAAATAGTGATTCTTGTAAATAAATTGTGCTTTTTACTGTTCTGCATCGTGTTTTCATCGGATACTCTCAAATCCACGAACCCGTATAATGCAACAATATATTTTTCTTTTTGCTGTTTGGCTATGGCTAGCCTCGAAAACATCTAATACTCTCATGCAAACTAATACAGTCAAACTTCTTGCATTTTTATTTTTTCATATCGTGTATAAAGCGTTCTCAGATGTAAGTATGGGAACCGGAAGACCACATTAAAAGTTAGATTTTGTTATTTCTCCAAAAAATTTGACATTGAATTGACATGAATATATCTTTGTCATTTAAAGCACTCGTGTATGGCGTATATGACCCCCCCCCCACTTATGATAGCGAAAATAAAGCCGAGTATGGATTTTTAAGCCGGATTTGGAGGTGCGTGTATTACAGGGTGTACACGCAAATAGATTACAAAATTTCAGGAGAGATAGAACATACCTAGACGATGGAAAATCACGCAGCAATGTATGGTCGACAAAGCTTAATACAAAACACAAGAAAGGAGTGACATGAACAGTGTGAGGAAACCTGTTTATTATGCTTAGTATAGTAAAACCGGAAAACCAGAAGTCTATTACCTGGCGTTCTCAAGGATCGCCCTACATAGAATGTCATCCTGGCCCCCACAGACACTCCTCGGGGCCACGATACAACCCGTGAAGCCGACGAGCCCCACAAAGTCGAAGAACATCAGTGTCAATTAAACGAAGTCGGAAAATAACACGTCATGCAGCATCATCACCTGACTCCACGAATAGGGGCTTTTCCCCTCGGACAACCAACGTAATCCAGCACAGCCAAGGGAACGGACACGACAGTACCAGTACGGTCCTTGCCAAGCCCGAACCAACCTTAGAATTAAATAGGGCTCTAGTCCTGGGAAGTCAACTTACGTGCGCCCGTGGTAGAGACTGCCTAAGTACAAATCCTAGTCAGTACTTCCCAGGAATTCTCCTGAGTCAACCCCTGGGGGGATTTATGCTTAGTACACCAGAAATCAAGAAATAGGGACAAAAGGAGACAGCGATCGTCATCAAAGAAAGTTTTCGAAATTACGACCCCGGACCCTGATGCAGGCCTCACATCTCCGATACATGGAAAATCTGAAGTCTTGGAAAATATTGGGCATGCCTCGGACTTTCCCAGCAGCTGCCACGATGCGTGCAAGAAGTTCGTGAGCGCTTCTAATAGGAATTCCGTACTCCAACGTCTTGACGCACCCTCCCCCCAAGAGGAAGTAGTCAATGCAAGTGAGGTCTGGCAATCTTGGCTGGCCAATGCACTGGACTACCCCTGCCTATTCCATGTTGAGGATACATTTCGAACGCCTTCTTTGCTGACGATCGTCTGTTTTTGTCATTATTCTTCGATTCTGCTACACTAAGCATGGTAAACATATATTCTTACCCTGTGTTCCTATGCTTCCTTTCTTCTGTTTTGTGTCGTTACTACCGTCCCATGAAAGCGTTTCCGACCATTGTTTAGGTGTACTATGTCTCTCCTGACAATTTATAACCGATTTGTTGAAACACCTTGTGCGTATGGTTCAAATTGCTTTGTCTGTACTTATAATGTTTCAACAATTTAATGCGCGAAAATACTGGCATGTTTATATTATACAAGGTGTTTATAAAGTCCCGAACCAATTTTGATGTTTAATAACTCATAAAATAATAAAGATAGATTAAAAGTAATAACATAAATGGTTAGATAGACTCAAAAAGTTTCATGACCCTTTCAATGAACTTCCACGTGTGCCGTCTTCGTCGCACGGAGAATATCCAGTCGATATTCAATTTCACTCCAGGTACCGGCAAGCATGTCGGCATCCACAGAGACTGTTGCGGTTGTCATTCTGGCTCTTAGGTCATCCATGTTCGACAGTCTCCTCCTGTAAACGTTCTCCTTTACAAATCCCCAAAGGGAAAAGTCCAGCGGCTTTATATCAGATGATCTGGGTGGCCAAGGAATTGGACCTCCTCGCCCAATCCATCTTCCTGTAAAATGGTCATTCAAAGCCCTTTGTACCTCACGGTATTCATGGGGTTTTCAGATCCCCGTATGCGCACATTATGGCGATTAACAATGGCAGAAAGATGAAAGGATGCTTCGTCGGAGAACATTATACGATTCAGAAATTCAGCATCATCTTCTATCCTCCTTAGCATATCTGGTGCAAAGGCCATCCTCCTAGGCCTATAATAATAGGCAGTAGTTGCCAAAAACAAAAGAGAGAAAAATGCAATGAATAAGCAGACGATATTTAGAAAAGTACAGATATTTAGACCGGAAGATGAAATTATGTGAAATGAACCACACGCGCAGACGATATTTACAAAAGTAAAGATATTCAAACCTGAAAAGGAAAATATATAAGTTATTTCATCAATAAATGCCATACGTTTCTTTATATCTTCATTATTTTATGAGTTATTAAACATCAAAATGGGTCCGGGACTTTATAAACACCCTGTATTATTAAAAATTGTTATATATATATATATATATATATATATTCATACATTTGGTACTGCCGATTGCAGTAAAAGAGGGAGATTCGCAATTAGATGTTATAGCAGTCCCTTGTACAAAATTTCAACGTTTTGCGGTAATCGTTTTTGAGTTATGCGAGATACATACATGTGTACGTACGTATATACGTATATAGAGACGTCACGAAAACAAATCCCATTTTAAATAAATTTTGCAGTCAATTTTGAAACCAAGAATCACTTATTCTGTCCATTCATGTAGACGTAACGACAAAAAGGTCGTCTAAATGGATTCGGGAGCGGTCAGAATGGGTATTTCTGTTGGAATATGGTACCCGAAAGTTTTCGAGATCGTACTTGCTTCGTACAAGAAAGTAAAAAGAGAAAAAAAGGCAATACGAATTAAAACGTTATTTACTTTTTCTCATTACTACTAATAATAATTATATGCCCCCTCTATGTTTTGTTATCAGTTAATAGGAAGTTAAAATCATTGAATCCTTTGTAATACTCCTCCTCAGTCACAATTATAACTAAAAGAGGCAAAGAAACTTTACAATTATTTGAAAATTTGAGTTATGTTTTACTTTTTAAGTAGTATTAAGATGAATGGTATTCGCTTGTTAATTTCAAATATAAGCGTTACAACAGTCTTCTTTTAAAAATGAAAATGTATCTGTCGTCGTTAGCAAAGTGTATGAGAGTGGAGGTAGTATGTAATTGCAGTCAAATACATATGTAAAGTTTTTTTTAAGCTTTCATCTTAATCATCTGACAAAACCGCACGGAAGATCATTTTTAAGTACTACCAAATTTTACACTTTATCTTACTGTAAATTATTCTCCAAAAATAAATCAAAAGTTAATTAATTGCACTGTCTACAATTTAGAAAATTTTCGCAAACTAATAACATTACGAAATCATTAATTTTCTTCCATCATTAAGAGGATTAACTTTGAAAAGAAATAGTACTTGCCTGCGGAGCAATCGAAACCGCTCTCATTAAAAGTCCCATTTTTCAGAAACCATTTCTTTTGGAGGACATCTTTTTAATTTTTCTCCTTCATAATTCAAATACTGTCTTTCACTTTTCGTGGCGAACGAGCATGTGCGCCTCCTAGAATTAAGGATAATAATTCTTCTCATTCTTATTCTTGGATTTGAGTAATAGTCATTTCTAATTTGATATTTCTGATCCCGAAATAATGATGGTTTAAGTTTTGAATTTTTATGGTTCAGTTAAAGGGAATATGTTTAGCAAATCTGATTTTGCGGACCTCAGTAAATTGTTTGTAACAAACAAAATTGGTTATTTGTGGACAATAAAATTTATCAGGGATTTGAACGTAAATTTTCGTTAATTTTTTATGTATATTTTGTAGAGATATTAGATTATTTCGAAGGAGGAAAGGTGAAAAATGAGCAATGCTCTCGCCGGGACTCGAAACACGGATCTCTAGAATACGCGCCGAGCCTGCTGACCACTACATCACAAAGGCATGTGAAGAAGGCGTTAGAAATACCTTATAATTTTAACTAACACAGTAGATCTATAGTTCTTATTTTATGTGTTAACACATTCCTGTAATGTCTATTTCATACGTCAGCTTTCACCAGAATTCTAATAACTCCTGGCAATGGGCAGTGTCGAACGCCACTTGGAAGAACTTATGAGTAGCAGGCCATGATTTAATTGAGGTATCATATTTAAACATTCATTGACGAATGATATTGCTGACAAATATTTCACATAGGGACTGATAAACCAATTTGCTTGCTTATACAGTAAAGCTCTGTTTATGCATCTTTCAACGTATAAAAAGATGTATAAACGAAAAAGACCTGTAATCAAAAGTTTAGTTAATGCAATACATATATTTTAATTTTGGAATTTAATGCTGTTACGCATATTAATTTTTTTTCATTTTGTTTTTACTTTTTTAATGTTATCTATATTTCAAAGCATTTAAATATTTCATTTTTAAAAATTGTCCACCAGCGGCCAAACGGTACGGTCGCTAAACACTGGTAGTTCGGTCTGAGGTTCGAATTTCGGGAACGGATTGGCTGCATGAACGTTTTGTTAGTCTCCATGTGAAACGTGTATGCGAGCCAGGTTTCCTTAGAAAGTCTTCCACGAAGGCATCCATCCCCTTAGGCAGGCAGATAGCCTTGACTGCTTTGTCATACTCAAGTACACCACCATTTTAAAAAAATTATAAGAATTCAAACTCTGTAATGTTTAATGTAGAAACGAGAATGACCGTATTTTGTTTTAGCTGCGTATCTGGAAACATTTTTTCTCAGGAAAATTTAAACATACCTTGTAAGATCTGTCTCTTCTTTTGATCCTTATAAACTCAACTAAATCCTACAATGAACCTGGCGAATTCTCGCGCAGGCGTGAATGAAGTACCAGCAGAGAAGAAGGGTAAAAATAACCCTTTATGAATACCAACTATCAACACAAAGGTACGATCTTCATGCTTTACGATAACACCGTCAACTTGCGGTGAAACTTAAACGTAGAATATAAATCAGTACAAAGTCTAATTAAGAATAATGCTGAATTAGCACGCTAAAGTATGGCCAACTTAGTTCGACTCAACGAAACCTAACAGGCGTGAAAATTTTATCGGAAATGGCCAAGGGGGCTTACTAGCGTAACGGCGAGATACCAGTGAAATGTGCGCTGGCTAGCGTAAACACGCTCTGAATAAACTCAGAGATTCATGCGTTTAAATATTCACTTCACGTAACTCTAAATTTACATCCTGGCGAGAAAATGCGAGTTCAGAAGTTGAGGAGTTCAGAAAAGGTATCAAACTTAAAATAATTTGTTATGCAGAATAAGGGAAACGCTACAACCTAAGGATTATGAAATCTTTAAATATCATCTAATGTGTCGTTTCGTTTTAAGTTTTAAGCAAAGTTTAAACGGCAAGCAGCACCGTAGCTGAAACGCTGTTCCCACATGGCAAAGGAAAGAAGCGTCTTCCGTCGGGAAACCTGTCTGGTCATCAGACTTGCCATTTTTATCCTCTCCAGCGAATTTCCGTGCAATCGCCATCTAGATTTAAATCTTTGTCTATTTCGATCTATACTTGTCTTCCCCTGTGTTTCCTGTATCACAATGCATAGCTCATAATGCTAACAAAAGCAAGAAATGTCTTTCGGAAAAATTGTTTAAACCGTGAAATGAGAGGCCTATGAATAAGTAAGGAAAAAAAGACAGTAACGAAAGCTAGGCGTCCTTTAAACGAACTGTTCTACGCATCTCCATAAGAATGAATTGGATAGAAAGGATATGACGTATATATGTAAAAGACGTATAAACGAGAAACCTAATAAACGGTTCTTCATAATTTTATTAACAAGACGTACAGCGTAAGTTAGGCGTCCTATAAATGAACTGTTCTTCCTACACTGAGTGGGGGGGAATGGGACAGTTCTATATTTCCCGTTCTACTGGGTCGATTGACGAAATTCAAATTGCGTTTTCCATGTCTGGAAAGCGCGACTTAAGATATATATTATATTTATATACTAGCCGCTGCGCGGTCAGCCTTCGTCTGGCTTTTAAGTGTACCGGAAAAATGCCTAAAGAGAACACCAAACATTAAATTTGAAAACTGCACAGAATTTTACTCTGCAGAACAATTTTATCGAAAAAGAAACAAACAACAACGAAAAAAAAATCAGTTAAAAATGCATTACATATAAAAAGCATACAACGAAATAAGCAATATCCCTTAATACAAATATTAATTATCCTAATAAAGTAATTAAACAATTTACCGTTGCAAAAAGAAACAGCTTTTTAATTTCTTAAATTTTTCAGTCTCTTAAAAACAGTAACATAAAAAATACGATGAAAAATTGTTGCCAAACCGAAATTTTTAAAAGAATGAAACTATTCAAAATGATGCAATTTCATCAAAAATCTATCAACAACAATAAGAAAGGAAAACTGTTGCCAAAACTACATTTTAAATTATCTGAGATGTGAGAAGTGTATTCGGAAGCTTCATTTAAAAAATTTTAGAAAAATACAAAATATTATTAAAAAGGAAAATAACGGCACATTTTTTAAAATACGTTTTTTAAAAAAAATTCCGCCGAAAAGGTGTTAAGCTCACCTTCTTAAATAAATTCGTATTTAATCGATTTATTGAAATACGAAATTTATTTTATGTTCGTAAAATAGTTAAGTGTCTACGCTTCACGACGATGTAAAAATGAAATGTATAGAGTGAAATCTCGCTGTCCTGTAGCTCATTATGTCTCAAAATGACGCGATTTGGTCAGAAAACATAAAAAAAAATTCTAATTCGAATTTCGGAAAACTCGCTTCGAGGTGCACTGGCTCTTGTGTAGATACACCTATGTACCAAATTTCGTGGCCCTGGGTCTATTAGCTTACTCGCAACACGAACGAAAGACACACGCACCCACGCACACACACACAGACTCTTTGTTTTATTATATGTAGAGAAGAGAAGATAGCTTTCTTCTAATACACATATTTTGACACAAAATCGGACTTTTTCTGAAATAACATACCAATGTTTTTGCCATATTTCGATTCTACGACTCAAATTATGCCTAAATATTAAATTTTGTAAAATTTGGTGCGAAATTTACGGAGAAATTCAGAAATTAAACTTAGCGAATTTTTTTTTTTTTCATTTTGAGCCAAGAATAATTCACTTGGCGAACTTCTTAATATGTAGCAACTTATTTTCCTTCCCTTCCATAGCGCAGGGAAGGAAAAAAAAGTCACATCGTTCCTGCCTTTTTTATATTGTGGATGACAGGAAAAAACGTCACATCGTTCTACTTTCAAATAATTTTAACAAAGTGCGTAAACCGCATTTTCGTTGTTATCGCTTTCGACAAATATGCCAAATTTCAAAACGCGCCAATGTATAAATTCACGTATATCTTCGGAAATTTTGAATAAAAAGCTCTCATTTTTTGCAGGTATGCTTAGAAATACATCTACCTTTAAGATTATTTTAAAACTCTTATAGGTTATAATTCAAAACATTTTTCGAAAAATTTATAAAAATTGTTTACAAATATAAATTTGAAAAATAAATCATAAAAAATGGGTGAATTTTATTTGGAATGAACTTAAATTTCGAACTGTCCTAAGAAGGAATAAAATAAGTTTTATAAAAAAAGAGATATTAATAAATACGTACCAAATTGAATTAACACTGAAGAGCTAAAATTTTTCCCGCTAATTGTTTAAAAACGACTCGTGCGATTTTTACAAAACTTGACACTTTGGCATAATTTGAGTCGTAGAATCGAATTATAGAAAACAATTGGTATGTCATTTCAGAAAAAGTCCGATTTTGTGTCAAAATACCTATATTTGAACGAAGCTACATATAACTCTAATACATATCCTAAGTCGCGCTTTCGAGACATAAAAAAGGCAATTTGGCAGTTACGTATTAACGCAACCAGGCCAAAATTCACATAAATCGCCAAATTTGGCGACCCTACTTATGGCAACCCTACGTGTTATACGTGGTTTTTCGTAAAGAAATTATTTTGCTTACTGGTTAGATTGAATGAAAACAAAAAACAGAGAGGAACAGCCCGTCATCATCTTGACTCATACCTTATCGAATTTATATGGTGCCAAGCTCAAGCTGTTAATAGCGAAGACGTTTTTCAATCAGTGCTAAAAGCAATAGCTAAAAGATTTCCGCCGAAAAAATAATTCTGTAACTTATTCAAATTCGAAACCGGAAGGGTTTAATTGATATTTTATATTTTAAAACAAAATAATATAAAAAAACTGTATTAAAAATTATCTGTAATTAATAAATGTACATTTTCTTTCTATTCATACTTTTTTTACTCAAACTTACAAATCGCGCCAACCTGGTTGCGATAATACGTAAGTACCCGCAATTTGAATTTCGTCAATCGACCCAGTAGAAAGGGAGATAGAGAACTGTCCCATTTTTTTCTTTGCTCAGTGTACCTGAATGGAATGAATCGGACAGAGATGGTATGACGTAAAAATGCGAAAGATGTATAAACGACAAAGATATAAACGTTTTTTTTATAGATTTATGAACTTGAGTTTTGCCATATGAAAAAGCTAGCAGTTGCAAATAAGTGTTTCAATCTTCCAAAATTAACTGCTTGGTAAAAATTATAATTTTCTCTTGTACATTTCTATGAATGTCCAACATTTAGTTCTGGATGTTTTTTTTGGGGAGGGGGGGAGTTCGTCCGGAGGAGAGGGACGGAGAAGGAAAACAAAAACGTAGCTAGCAAAGAAAAACAAATGAGTAAAGGAATAGAGTAACATTCACAAAACACGTCTTTAGCATTTACACCATCGTGTATATCCACAACTTTCTTCTAGTCCAATGAAATACTCCTTAGTATCGTCTCAAGAGTGTTCAAAGACCTTTAGCTGTATCACCGTTCTTTTATTTATAGATGCCTGTTCTTTAGGAAACTGATCCTAAGAAGATCTCTAGCTAGAAGAGCACTTTATTTCCACATAAAAATTGAAACTCCTTCCCGGAAATCTTCCATGTGTTCCGTTTTTATATGTCGTATGACTTCCTGAAACTTTGAGGGGCAAAAAAAAGAAAGGTTTGAATCCCTTCAAGAAAGAATAACAATAACTTGAAAATAAAAATAGTAAAAAAATATATATCTACAAATATCCACGGTTTTGGAACAAAAACATTTGCATTTGTTTCCGAGATGAGGGAGATATAACCGAATTTGCATTTTGGAGGGGGAAAAAAATTGGAAGGTTTCGCAAAAGACGAGGAAAAAAAGCATCTTGAAAACTCTTTCTTTCCGATGTAAATTTTAATTTTTTTTTTTGTAAAAAAAGAAAAAGAATTGAGTATTCCCCCACCCCCCTCTCCTTCATCCCATGGGAGATTTGTGCAGTGCTGGAAGATGCCGCCTCATCTGAATTTTTGATTTATGATTGTTTTCTTTTCTCTTCATGTAGTTTCGCTTTTAGTTTTATTACTTTAAGAAACACTACTAAGTTAAAGCTAAATAAATTTATTTTCAAAGATCATGAAATATTATTTACTTTACAAGAACTGGTGGCAACGGCTGTTATTAAGATGCGCTCTAAATTTTTCCTATCGGTTGCAACCCTGCAGCTTTTCATTTTGTTTTTCATTTTCCTTAGTTAAATGATATATAACATCTTGTAAAACTCATTTTTATGTTTTCATTTCCTTTTTATTTTTAAACTCCGCGATCTGCCAATCTAATTTTTTGACTGACGTCACTTATTGTTGAAGGCATGAAAATTTAGTTAAACTAAAAGGCATCACGTGATGGTTAGATTTTAGTATAGCATTAGTGCCACTTCGCCTTGCCACGTGACTAGTTATGTTAGGTGTCCGAGCTGTCTTGTCAAGATAGGTGCAGGTAGAAGTGGGTGGGACTTCAGAAGTGCACGGTTGGTCACACAGGTATCTCCCCACTACGCAACTCCACCTCAATAATGTGGTTTTGAGGTCTCCCATTTTATGTGACTCCATACTACACAGACACTATACACGTACAAGCATCCATGCCTTCTCCGGGTTTCGAGCCCGAGACCAACGATATAGCAGCGAGCATCGCTAACCACTGTATGAACTCAGAACGGCTGTCCTGTTAAGGCAGAGGAATAGACGAAATTTTTGGGTAAATAACTTGAAATTAAATTTAAGTCGAATTTTTGAGAATAAATTGTGTCATATATTTCCTCCATTTGAAGACTGTGATAAGTTATTACTGTCTCCATTCATGTTTAACTAGAAAATCATTTATAATAATTAATATTTTAGTCAATTAATATTTAGTTAGCTCATTAATTAATTGTTTAGTTGATAGCAGTCTCATTTAACCATTCGCTATGAAAGTCTTCAGGATAGTTTACGACGGTGGCGCCATCTATTGATGAATGTTAGAAGTATTATGGCGAGCATCTTTGGATTCGTAGGCGAGTTTTTTTTGCGACGAGACCAAAAGCATGCACTGAATGAGGGAGCTAAATATGTTTTGTTCCTTTATGTGAACAACTGTAATACCAGAATCCATGTTCAAATCGCAGCACCATGTTTAAAAATGCAGCTAATACGAATGAGCCTGTTTCATTGAGAAGCGTGTTTGTCAGGTGTGACATTTTGAAGAACAGATCTGGAAACAGAGCTAGATCCTGGAGCTTAACGGACATATGATAATTTAGCCTTTCAAAAGAACAATTGCAGTTACAAAACATTTTTACAAGCAAGCGATTTTTTTATAGAAAAGCAAAGTCTAAAAGGTATTTCTCCCGCCTTCTTCGCATACCTTCGTGGTGCAATGCTCGGTGCGTATTGGAGAGGTCCGTGGTTCGTGTCCCAGCGAGGGCATTGCTCATTTTTCATCTCTCCTGCTTTAAAAAAAGTACCTAATGTTTCTAAAAGTCGTCTAAAAATATGCGGAACTGCCTCTGTATATTCTTCCTCATATTTCCTAATCCTCCTAATATAAAGTTTCATATCATTACTTACAGAAGTTGGACATCATGTGATAGAAACATGAAACAACGTGACTAGTTTCTGCACGTATATTTTCTTAGAGTTGATAAACATATCTCTCAAAAACGGTTGCATATTTTATGAACACATTAATATAACACACGTTATAAAATAATTCAACATAAAGGAAACATGATTAAATAAATAAACAGGAAAATTGATTCGACATTTTAAATGTTGTGGTAATAAAAGCGTAACTTCCCAATGACCGCTACGCTATCTAATTATTTTAACTTTTGATTTAATTTAAGTCAATGCACGCAATATCAAAATCGTGAACTTAAACTCCTCGACAACCACTTCAAAACTAATTTTAAAAAGCTGCCCACAAAGTCGCAACCCTTGCACTGTGTTTAAAGAAGTATGAACTAAAATGCTTTATGTATATATATATATATATATATATATATATATATATACACACACCTTGTAATTCTAAACCAACAGGAAAAAGTGACGTAGTGATGAGCCTAAAACGTGTGGAACGAATGAAAAAGTGACCGGCAACTGAGGGGGGGGGGTGCGAAGCTTATAAAGCTGGGAGTTAAAACATGGCGTCAAAATGGGAAAAAAACTAAACTGGTGATAAAATTTCAAGATGGCCAGAAAACGTATTTTAAGCTAAATATTGGCCAACAGTTTCGGAAAAGGAAAAAGAATTAAGTATCAAAAGTCGAAAAATTTTTCTTCAGGCTATTCTGGAAATGTTCTGATATATCACTTTTTCGGAGATGCCAATCTTCCCCTCTAGGCCTCTTTCCGTGCATTGTAAGGATTCTTCCGGTTAGCAGAGATTGTCCAAGTTTCTTTCAAAGCCTTTCAAGTGTTTTCTAATTATATTCAGCCAGTTCAACAGTCTGTTAAATCCAAACACATTGTGAATTCCCTTTTCCTATTTTATGCCCCTTCAGCGCATTGAATATTTACATAGAAGGATTCGTGCAGTTTTATATTATTTTCCTTACTTGTTTTTCAAAATATCTTCCTTACTGGATATATTGAACGATATAGTTCTCACTGTATTTCTTCTGTAATTATTTTGCTCAGATTATGCTAGAATGCAGCTCATACGCTTAGTATTGCTGTTTAATAATTCGCATTGTTTCTAGATGTTTGTAGAAGATGATAAATGAAAGTTATGACAGTCCTTAAAAGAGAGGCAGAGAATAGGAAAACAAAAAGAGAGAAATAAGCGCTCTAGATAAATAAACTTTTGCGGTAGAAAATATCTTAAAATGTTTAGAACTTAGGAACACTATTTCTCATAAAGTATTTCGATTGAAATTTATTAAAAAATTTATAATTTTTACCCTACGTAATAAAGGAAGTACTAAATCGCGAGACTCTGTTTTCCGAAGCTGATTATAAAATGGATTTAAAAAATAGATTCAAAAGGGATTTTTTTCATGACGTTTATAGACGTGTACCTACGTGTATTTGTATCTCGCATAACACGAAAATGTTTAGCGGTAGAACATTGAAATTTTGTATACTGGATATATGTAAGATATAAAAAAATGTGATAGCTGCTTTAGACATAATTGGTGACCTCAAAATTAACATTCTAGATTTGTTGCTCTTCCCCTAAATTCATCTGTTTTCCCAAATTCGAGATCTTTCTATGTTATGTAACGGTACATAAAAAGGGCAACTAAAACTAATATTAACCAATCATAGCTTGTCTCTACAGTTACATCAAATTTAGTATAAATACTCTTGGCACAATAGCTGCGTCATTAATCTGCTGTATTCCTTTCCGTAGCTTCCGCCTTGCAATTTTCTCTGTACTGCTATACCGTCCTTTGTTCTTCTTCTAAGACGATATAGCGTGCATGTAAAAATATTGTAATTGCTTATGATCTAGAAATATCTTATCTACTAAGAAATGATTTGATTATGTGCGAAAATAAAGATTGATGATTTATAGCAATCCAGTTTCTGTTATCCTCATCGGTATGCCTTAACCATCAGCCATGATGGACATCAAAAACTGTTAAGTGTTCCAGTGTCTTCTTCTACGCAGTAAAATTATGACATATATATATGTAAAATATAAAAAAATACCATGGCTTTGATCTACGCGAACAGGCAACCTCTAATTAACTTTCTGCAATTTCAAGATCTTCCCCATAGACCAGTACTTTCCCGAGCTCTCTCTAGCCTATTATGTAACCGCTACTATAAATAGCTCTACGCGCCATTTTTCGTCAGATTGCTTTTTTTTTTTTTTGCTGTAGAAATGCTATGTACTAATGTTTGCTATATCTCTTAGTCGTTTCTTTGTTAAAAATATCTGTGACGTCGAGTTCTAAATCTACTAGTATTACTATTTAAATTATTATCGAATTGGGATCTTCGTCTAAAGAAAAATAAGCTGTCATTTTAATCGAATAAAGAGGTGGAGTTTCTAAAAGTGAAATTCGTGTCTTCAGTTCTGCTTGTTTCCACTCACAACGAAAACATCCTGACTCTCGACTGGAAATATACCCACCTACCCTGTACTCGGCTTAAAAGTTCTTACTCAGCTTTTATTTTCGCAGGCATTGCTCGTAGACATATATTTCCAATGACAGATGTGTTTCAAATGAATAAAGTGTATTCACGTTTCGGCAACATTCAGTGAAAAAAAAATTTCGACAAATAGCGAAATCTCACTTTTAATGTGGTCTTCCGGTCGTGTACTTATAGTTGGGAAAGTTTTATACTCGTTATGAAAAAGTAAAATTATAAGAAGTTTGCCTTCGATGCGACAAAAATGCATCGGGACATTTAATTTCAAAATTTCCAATTTTTTATGTCTATTTCAACTTGCCTCGAGAGATCGGTTAGTTAAGTTAGAATCATTCGAGGAAATAAGTTTAATTGAAGTGCAGCAAAAAATGTGTGTAAATTAATAGGGCGTACAAGTAAGTCATTTGTTGACCACATTGGATTATTTAATACAGGATCTAAGATAATAAATAGCTGAATTTAATAATGTCTTTGTGTCAAATGGATCTTTTATGTCAAATGGATCTTTTATGTCAAATGGATCTTTTATGTCAAATGGATTGAAAGTGATTTTATATAATTCAGTCTCTTAATAACATTCCCCCAAAAATATTTAAAAATTCAATAGGCGGTAAGCATCATAGCGATGCTGAGTTCCAGTCCTTACGGTGTATCATACTTATAGTTGCTTATATGAGTCTCATCTTGAGGTATTCAATATTATCAGTTCTTTCACTGAAAATCTCAATCCCCTCTCCAAAAAAATCTATTGGGGCAAAATCAAGGCTATGGGATAAGTCCATTCCTGACAATCCATGGTCATGAACATCCACGATTTGACTTCGTCTAATTCTGCCAATCCATTGTTCTGGAAATCCAAGCTCGTATTTTCCATTTCTGCTAAGCCTCCATTTTGTAAATCCGCTATTCAAATCGTCTTATCTATTGCTCCCTATCCATCAGTCTGGACGTATATGATTGACCTCATCTTGCACATGATTCGCTAAGTGGGACGATTCTTGTTTAACTCTTTGAGGAGCAGGAAAAAGGCAATTAACTTTTTCAGCAAAACTCTTATTTTATGTACTATATCAGGTGTTACAATGAAATTATTTGCAACAATTAAACATATTTTATCCAAGGCGCGTGAAAAAAATGACCACTTCTGGTGGCTAGTGTCAGTGACTATCGCCCACAGAACACATCGCTACAAATCAGCGTCTATGGTACTCATGGAAACAGATTTTCTTTTCAACCAGAGTCCAGCTTTGCATATGCTGCATTCCCACACTGTTCTTGCGGGCTTTAACATGGTGCTACAGATTGCAGATCGTCGTGATGTTGTCCGATGGCTAATGCTTATTTTCTTGAAGACGAATTGCTGCATCAGGTATTGGCTTGTAGTTTCTTGATTGCCATCTAGTGAGCTACAAGGGAACTTCAGAAACGGTCAGTCTTGAAAACCACTCACACGAGGGAGTAAGGCGTTCAATAGAAATGGTGGTTACCTACAGTAACCACCCCTTCAAAGACTTAAAGTTCTATAACCCAAGCCTCATCTGCCATTGCAATTTGCACGTAGTGTTATTGAGATTACTTTCAGCATCCAAAAAAAAGGGCGAAAAAATATTGTTACTCATTCAGCTGCATCAGCTATTGTCCTAATGAGAATTTCGAAAGTGCTGATGTGTCACAGACCGCTTTTTAGAACCGAACATTTGCTAATTCTTGGGAATCACACAGCCTTTTGCAAGGAACGAGGCCTTGTCCATAATCCGTTCATTTGAACACAACGCACTTCAGCATAAATTTTTCGAAGATTGAATTAAATAAGGGCACTTTAATACATTGTACATTTCGGACAAACGTCATAAAATCCAAGCCATAATGACACATGTTTAAATTAACAGCTGCAGTACGCACCGCTCGATGGACTCGCGCTTGTTTACGGCTATGTTGATAATATTAAACGATGAGAAAAGATATCCTTCAAAATAGAAATGGAAATAAATACAGCTAGAAACATATAAATGCGTGCTTTTGCAGCATTTGAATCAGAGAGCAAGTCATTAATAGTGAAATGTCTCCAAGTGTTACGTTAAAGTTCATTTATAAACTCTTTGCGATGTTTCTAGCCATTATTGGACTAATGAGTGCCTCTAACCTTACTAAGGCATATCTTACCTCAGCATTTGTTGGAAATTCACCAATTTCCTGTCACATGATGTGCTTGGATTTGTTTCAGAAAAGGACTGGTAGACTGCAGACGTGTTAGGCTGGTTGGTCCAGCAGATCTTTGCAAAACTTGGAAGGCAGGTTCCTTTATACATGGTTGAATTACTCAAGTTGGAAGAGAACGTACCAATGTAAGATTCAAAATTAGGCAAAAAGGCAACCTTATTATGGCTTACATTTTTAGTCCAAAATTGCTTCGTACCTGAAGGACTATTGTTTTCGTTTTGCAGTTTTGCGTCGAATCACTCTGAACGCCCGTTTCACTTTTCAAATTGTTGCCACCAAACATTATCGCCCTATATTATAATTCAAGAAATTAAATAATGAAAAATCTGCATAAATGTGGGTATGTTTCTCTCGTTGTGATAAAACGACGGTATCTAGAGCCAGCCAGTTTTGAATGACGTAATCTTGCTGCGAATATGGGCATTTGGAAGCCCCAATTTGAAATTTGTTTTAATATCGATTTCATATTTTGTAAAAATCAATTTTTGATTAGCAAATTCAAGGATTTAAAGGCGAGCCATGGCAACATTGTACAGAAAAAACACTTTTATCTCCAGGGCGTGAGTCTGTGTATCGGAAATTCTAAATATATTTTCAATTTCAAATCATTTTGCGATATTGCTCTTGAACTGAATTGTATGGTTTAAGTGCGAAGAACATGATATTTAATGAATAAGGGTAACACACAAGAAGTTATAAAATGCTGCTTTCGACGTAATTTAAAATCTGAAACTTCTCAATTTTTTTAATAAATTAAAATACAATGTTTTTTTGTTTGTTTTAAGAATTTTTTGTTTTACTAGAGGGGGAGAAAATTCACAGAAATTGATTTACTTTTACAGAAGATGGAGCTGGGTTTGATATGGCCTTTGAAATTGAGAGAGGTTTTCCAAATCAACGGCAAATTATGGTTGCGTTTTTGCGTGGTTTTAAATACCTGACTAAAATCAAAATCAAGCTGTTTGGCGACTTAATCACTTTCTTACTTGGCGACATTTTATATCATTTGGCAAATTTATGACCTATTGTCACCTTACTTGGCGACGTTATTCTTTGTTTGGCGATTTTAATTCAGTTTAAAAAATTCATTATATAGTACTTTGATAATATTAATTGAAATGCTGATCCCATGCTATGTATTTCCCATGTTTCCCTATACAGACGGGTGGACTTCCATTTCGTGAAACTATTCGAGTGGTAACATTAACCACGATTACATTACGCAGCATGTCCTGCGATGAATTTATTATACATGTAGTCAATCACTTATGATGTAGTCACTAGTCACTTATGATGTAGTCAATCACTTTTGCCACTGAGACAGTCACTATGATTCCAGATAATTCTGATTATTTGTAGAAATGATCTTCTCAGAGAGGTGATTGTTGGTGTTTGTTTTTATGCTAAAAATTGTTGGTCATTTTCTGAGGTGGTCGCTTTGGAGAGGTGACTGCCCCAAGTAGAATTTGGTATAAGAGTGATGAAAAATTAAAAAGATTTAGGTTTATGTTTAATTAGAAGTTATCCGAGTACGTTCTAATCATCAGTTTGATGTAATTTGTCAAAACATTTTTATTATTTTATTTTAAAGCTTATAAATTAAGCTTCCGAAATCTACTTTTCTTTTGTTTCTCCGGTTGTTCGAAGCAGAATTATGGCCCTTCTTGTTCTACGTCGTGAAGTGGAAGTTTCTGCGTAATAACCCGGAAGATGATGCCTAAAGGTATACATACAGACTACTTACTCTAAGTAACTTTGAAATGAGAATTTTTCGAATGAATAGTTTTGTTGATGTTCAGGAGATTATTTTCAACCTTTCTTTTTGTTTACTAAGTGCTCGGAAATACGTTTAGTTTCGAATTTAATTTTCATACTTGGCAACGTTTTCCTTTCTTTCTGTTTGTGTTTGCGTTACGTTAAATCTACTTTTTGAACAACTTGATTTTTTTTTTCGATTTTTCTGTTACAAAAAAACTTTAACTTAAAATATTAATATAGTAATTTTATAAAATTTTCCACAAATATTCTATGAAATACTGAGAATTAAATGGACTAAAAGTTTAGGATTAGTATACGTATCTAAAATTTCTTTGGACAATTTTGTAAAAGAAGGGAGAGATATTAATTTAGAAGTCAAACAACAAAAATCAGCGTTATATTTTCAAATTTTCACAGGACTAGTTTTGATGGTTTTTACCGAACCATCATCCTCAGCTGCAAAAGCGCAAATGAACGAGATAAGAGATAATGATTAGATAAGGTAAGATAAGAAAGCCTCCACAGGAGACAAGCTACTGGCGCCATCTGTTGATGAAACAAGATCTAAAATATAATTTCTTTAAAGGCTGAAGGCAATGATGCATTGGATTTAGTGTCGTTAACTAGAACAGAAAGATTTTTTTTAATGTGAAATGACTTTAGAAAATCAAGTCCACCAATGGAAGATATTTTTTGAATAATTTTGGCATCAACCATCAACCTCAGCTGCAAAAGCGCAAATGAACGAGATAAGATATAATGATTAGATTAGATAAGATAAGATAAGAAAGCCTAGACAAGAGACAAGCTACTGGCGCCATCTGTTGATGAAACCAGAACTAAAATGTAATTTCTTTAAAGGCTGAAGGCAATGATGGATTGGATTTAGTGTCGTTAACTAGAACAGAAAGATTTTTTTAATGTGAAATGACTTTAGAAAATCCAGTCCACCAATGGAAGATATTTTTTGAATAATTTTGGCAGCAGAAAAATTGAAAAAATTTCTTCGGACAGTTTTGCAAAAGAAGGGAGAGAAATTTCTCGAAACCTAGTTAGTATATGTACTCAAACAGGTATATTTAATTGATATTTTACTTTATCACTTTTATTTTAGCCCATTTAATTCCTTTTGCCTTAATAAATATAAATGACAAAAATAAAAGTCAAATATTGATAAATATTTTTTGTCGGAAAATTTTGCGAGAACATATCTAGTAATTCTGAAATGTAACACATTTTTAACTCGAAAAGTAAGCAAAATCCAAAAATTATACTCCTTAACTGTCCTGGCTTAGAAACAATTAAAAATAGTAATCTGAGATGAAGTGAAATATCATTTTAACTTTTAGAATCTTGTTGAAGTTTAGAAAAACAGCTTCATAGAAATATGAACTGACGTCATGCACAAGTTTTCTACTTTAAATCCTTCTTTATTCTTTCGCAACCAATGCATTCTTCACAGTTTCTTTTCCTAGAAATTTGAAGATCGGACGCTGCATTTCGCTTCTGAATCAAAACTCGGAAGGAACGTAAACAAACAAACAAACTAAAAATAAACAACGTCATGGAGAGAGAAAAATAAGTAAAAAGAAAAATATTCGGAAGCCGCAGAAGCTCACAATATCCCCCCACTCTCTTCGTTTTCGCAGCCACAATCATAGCGACTTGAAAAGTTACAAATTAAAGAAGGGAGAAAAAAGAATCGAAAGAGGGGAAAAAATACTGAAAGTAAAAGAAGAAAATCCCCAACAATTCCTGAACCTTAATAATCTCTTGCGTACCAATGTAATGAGTTCCCATGATACGTTAGCACGCAAGTTCTCGCGGTTAGCACTTCGAAAACCTTCTTTTCTTCGACAATGAAATGGTGGCTGTACTTTACTTTTCCTTTTGGCGGTTTATTAGTTTTCTAATTCATTGCCTCGCAAGTAACAGTGAGAACCAGGGGATTATTTTTCAAATTTCGTTTCAACCGGCTTTCTTTATTTTCAACACTTTTCTCTGCGTGGAGGGAAATGAGGAAAAAACTGCGACTTATTCAATTTTTATCCACACACTTTTTTTCTCTTTTCCTTCTTCCGAATTTGAATTTCAACGTTCTTGGAATGGAAGCAGATATATTTACGCGCTTTGCGTCAATTTAACCTTTCATACCTAGCAAGTATAAAATGTCATAAAATTTAAATATTGGGGCGATAAATGTTTCAAAATTTACTCAAGTGTAATTAATTCCGGATAATTCACTGTAAGGATTTAAAGTTGTTATTTATTTCAAGGAGAAAACAGTTTTTGGTTTAAATAAAATTTATTTCACGAAGAAAACAATTTTAGCTTAAATAAAATTTATTTCAGAAAGAAAACAAATTTAGCTTAAATAAAATTTATTTCACGAAGAAACAATTTTAGTTTATTTTAAAAACTGCCGCCCACCAGCGGCGGAGCGGTAAAGTTGCTGAACAGTGGTAGTTCCGACCTAGATTTGATGCCAGGAAACGGGCTGGCTGCGTAGGCGCTTTCGTAGTTTCCTCCATGTGTAACGTGTATACGGGCCAGTTCGCCTTAGAAAGTCCTCCACGAAGACATCCGTAATTAAACAAAAACAAACAGAACAACAAACTATAGTTCCCTTAGTTAAACGAACAAACCAAACCTAAAAACTGCTGTGGCTTTTTAAAGGCCATGGTCAGATTCAGAAGTGGGCATATTCGATGCATGAAATTCAAAGAGGGAGAAAAGATCTTCCCCTAGTGTACCTGTTCCCTCCCTGTCTCTCCCCTTTACCTACTGGATTGTATCCCCGAGACAGCTGTCTCCGGCTGAGCAGGACGACATTTGCGATTTGCTTGTGCGGCAAGGTCTCTTGGAGCTCGTGTAGGCTTTTCTGCCTCAAGGGGATTTGAAACAACAACAGCAACAAAACCTGCTGTGTTTTCATAGCAGCGATTTGTTTTGCAGTCCGGTGTTCCCTCCGTTTTCCAAATGTTGAAATTGAATATGAGGAATTTCGAAAAAATCTAATGATTCCCTTAAAAAAATTTAAAGTCGAGGATTCGATTTCCATCCTTAATTTATCCTATTTCTAGCGAAAGTATCCAATGCCTGTTCAATTACATTGAGAGTAATGTATCTAACAACAGAGATAAAAATAGCGCTGTAATTCTACTCTAATAACGATGCAAGAAATACAATTCATAGTCGTTCAGCTTGATGCGATATAGAACCCACATAAAAATTTAGATAGAAAAATAATCTAATTCTCTCTCATTATGTCAGCAACACTAGCAAGCAGTTTTGAATGATTTTCATTTTTCTAATCAAATAATCGTAAAAGCTTAAGTTCCATCCAATATTTCACCTATATTTAATTTTATTCGATTAAACGTGGCAAAAAATTTATCATAATTGATCAGAAATGAATAACGGGAACAATCAAACATGCACACAAACAGGCATTCTTCTTTATATATGTAGATTTTGTAAAACTTACAAATTTTTGATTAACAAACTCTGCGATTTGGAAGCGAACAGTAGCAAGACTTTTCGAAATAAAGCAATTTTATCTCCATCACGCGAGACTGTTGCCACTCGGAAAAATGTGTGCAAAAATTATTGTTTTCAGAGTTTTTAATTAATATCTCGGCTGATTAAAGGCGTACGAAGGTGGGAATAGTCGAAATGGCTTCCCACGAATTTTTTGGAATCGGAAATAATGTAGTTAATGTTTGGCAATGCTATTTTTATTTCATTTTAAAACTTAGAAATCTTTTATTAACAAACTCTACAATTTGAAAGCGAGCAGTGGCAACACGTCGCGAAATGAAGCAGATTTTTATCTCCAGCGTGCGAGAATGTTGCCACTCGGAAAAGCTATAGTAGTGATCAAGTTAATCGTTAACAAACACACAGGCATTCTTCTTTGTATACAGAGATTTTTCCTTTGTGTCTTTCTTATTTAAAAAGTTTTTCCGAATCATTTGTTATTAATACAGTGTCTCACAAAAGTGATGGGACACCTGTGCTTTAAACAAAAGGAAACTGTAATAAAATAAATTTAAAAAAACATGTAAAATTGTTTTGTGGGTGTGTTTCATACTTAAATTTAGTAACAATTATTACATAACATACATTTTCTCAAAATATTAAAATATTAATTTAATAAAAATACAATTTTTCAGAACGGAGCAAAAAATGGCTCACATAAGTGATGGGACACCATTAAACTATGGAACAAAAATCGTCTGAAGTAAGCAATAAAAATATTTTTTGAGGTTTTTATTTTTACTCAAAAGCAATTGGCAATAATTTATAAAATCGTCTGCATTATTTCTCTCCAGTTTGTTTTGGAATTTTTGTGTTTTTTAGCTTTGTGCAGCCACGAATGCTAAACGAAAAGAAACTTTAGCCTGAAATTCGAAAATTAGTTATTAATTTGCATATTGAACGTGGAAAATCTATTAGAGAAACTGCTGAAACAGTTCACTTGAGTCATTCAACAGTTTTCAATATCATTAAACGATATAAAAAGAATCACATGATTCAGGATAAAAGAAGACTTGGCCGACCATCCAAGCTATCAAATGGAATAAAGCGAATTATCGTTCGAAATATTAAAAAATATCCAAGAATGAGTGCTCCTAAAGTTGCTGCCGATTTACAAGCATTATATGGAGTAATTGTTAATCCTGAGACTATTAGAAGAGTAATTCGATCTACTGGATATCACGGTAGAGCAGCCAGGAAAAAATTCTTCGTAAGTGAAAAGAATAGAAAACTCAGTCTGGCTTTCGCAAAATCCAACATAAATAAGAATTCTGATTACTGGAATGAAGTTATATTTGCTGATGAGAGTAAATTTAATATATTTGGTTCTGACGGTAGAATCTTGGTGTGGAGAAAACACAGGGAAGAATTTCGCAAACAGAAATTGGTGCCAACAGTAAAACATGGTGGAGGAGAAGTTATGGTATGGGTGTGTATGTCGTCCGCTGGTGTTGGTAATCTTGTTTTTATTGACAGTGTAATGGATCAGTACAAGTATATTGGCATATTAAATCAAAATTTGAAATCTTCAGCACGAAAATTGAACCTTCATAACCATTTTAAATTCTACCAGGACAATGACCCCAAGTACACTGCTTTGAACGTTAGACTCTGGCTGCTGTATAATTGTCCGGAAGTAATAAAAACAACACCACATTCTCCAGACTTGAATCCCATAGAGAGTATTTGGCAAGAATTGGAATCAAGAATTCGCAAACACACCATTTCTTCAAAACAACAATTAAAATCCGTGCTTCAAGAAGAATGGGGTGAAATCACTCCAGAAATCACAAAAACATTAGTCGAATCCATCCCAAGAAGATTAAATCATGTTTTAAAAGTAAAAGGAAATTCAACAAAATATTAAAACCTTTTAAGAAGTAAAATCTTTTGATAAATATTTGACGGAAAAGTAAGTGTCCTATCACTTATGTGAGCCATTTTTTGCTCCGTTCTAAACATTGGTATTTTTATTAAATTAATATTTTAATATTTTGAGAAAATGTATGTTATGTAGTAATTGTTACTAAATTTAAGTATGAAACACACCCACAAAACATTTTTACACGTTTTTTTAATTTATTTTACTACAGTTTCCTTTTGTATAGCGCAAGTGTCCCATCACTTTCGTGAAACACTGTATATTTAGGAATGAACATTTTTTGTAAGGAATAGAGAATATTCTGTATTCGTCTATATTTCACATTTCCCCATCGAAAATCATTAAAGAAGTTGCTTATGTAATACCAAGTAAAACAAAAATATGATACATAAACGGTTTTTTCAAAAGGATTTTCACAAAGGATAACTGAAATAATATTTTATGTTTATTATGGTCTTCATCAATATAAATTTCAAAATATTCCATGAAGCTTTACATATGTATTCCGTTTTCGAAATATTCCATTAAGATTTTGCATATTTATTTTTGCCTAATCGAGCATATAATATTTTCCATGTAAAATAAATTGAGAAAATTCTTTTATCAAAATTCATCTATCAAATTATAAATGAGATTACTTGTTATTACGAAGCGAAGCTATTAAATTAAATGTCTTTATGTATTTTGAAAACTTCGAGGGAGCGAGAATTAAAAAGGATTATTTTTCGCAAACATTAATAGCATTTCTCGAGCTGAAACATTTAATTTTCTAAAAAAACGTTTACATTTATTGTTTAATAAGCAAAATTAATATTGCGTATTAAATTAATTATCTTTACAGGTTAATAGATTAATTTCTTTATCCCAAATTCGTAAGACAACTTTTAATCATCTGATGGTGGAATAAGTTTCTAATTTTTTATTAGTTTTCAAACCGTATCTTGAATTCGTTGATCGTGTTATTATTATTATTATTTATTGTTTGTAATGCGATTTGCGAATGCATATGTTTCAATTCTTCCGCAAATTTTGTTTCAAATACTATCTTTTAAATAAAAAGAGGGAAATTAAGGAAACCAATGGATTCACAAAATCCACTGGATCATGCCAAAAGAACCAATGGTAGAGAATTATGGAGGATGTTTTGGGCATGAGTGTTTCTTTATGCATCCATTCGCATGGTAGTCACAGTTACGGTTACAGAAACTAATGTACTAAAATCGTTGAGTGTTATAGAAATGTTATTCTTTTAACTAATATTTGATGAAAGTTGTTATCAACTCTGTAGGCATAAACTTTGTACTGTAGTGTGCAAATTAATTGGAACAAAGCGTTGTTTTTAATAATTTATGTGCAGTTAATAATAAACTGAACACGTTTTCCAGAAGCCACCAGACGGTATAGTGGTTAGAGGAACTTACTGCGGTACCAAAGAACCTAGGTTCGAATTCGCGAGAAGACATGGTTGTAACTGCCCGTCCCTTCGTAGGAGGCAACGGTGGCCATCAGTTTTGTGTCTCCAGAAAAAAATGGCACCACTTCTGGCCTTAGGAGTGGCCAATGTCGAATAGGCAAGTGCCCGCCATAGGTTACCAAAAAAAAAATGCGGAGGTGGGGGAATTCATCGTTCCATCAGTAGGGACTAGACTTCCAGTATCATTTGCAGTGAAAACCCTCCAAAACATTTGTTTTTGAGAGTATATTAAAGTTTGTTGAATATTTTGATGTCTTACTGATTCACGTTTTTATCTTCTAACAACCTTAGACGTGTAACCATGAACAAACAAATGAATCTCATGGCTGAAAATGACCTTTTTCCAGTCATTTATGTTCAAGATTTGTATGTTTTCGAACACAATGATCACTTTGCTTCATTTGGACGTATCAAACGTTGTTTTTACTTTCTAGTACGAAGTAAAAAGGAAGCACTGTAATCGCGAAACATTTCGGGTATAATATTCAACGAAAATATCCGTTTTGACCGTTGTAGAATGCAATTTAACGATGTTTTTGCGTGACATCCGTACGTATGGACAGAATAAAAAAACTTTTCCCCCAAAAAAGTTATAAAACTGATTTAAAATGGATTCTGAAGAAATGTTTTCGTGGCGTCTGTGCGTACGTATGTATCTCGCATACCTCAAAAACGAGTAGCCTCAGAACGTTGAAATTTAGTATATAGGACTGCTATAACATGTAGATGTGCACCTCCTATTTTGGTTGCAATCGACTGCACCAAAAGTATAGAAATATATGTATATATATATATATAACCACTCTGTTACTCGACTCGGTGAACTCCGTCTCTTTATTCTTATATGTTTGTAAATTGCGCATTTTTTGCTTTAAAAATGGTTGAATTATGTTGTTCTTATCTTCCGGTTAAGATTTTTATGCCTTTAGTAAATCTCCATGCAATATTTGTGGAATTATAAACAATTTAAAAGTTGTTTAAATGCGGCTAAGCCTATTTTTTTCGGCTATAGCAGCCATCTTTGTTTACATTTGAAAGTTCGCACAATAGTGGATTTGTTGCCAATCTAGAGAAGCGAAGCTTCGCAACAACAAAGATAACGCCTTGTTTTATTATTGCGAAGTAAATCATGCTTAATCCGTTCTAAAATATATTCGAGGAAATAAGTATTTAAGATATTTACTGTGTAATTTTTAATAGAGATATTTTGAGTTTTTATGTATTTTTGCCTTGGTGCGAAGTGAGAAATGAAGTAATTAAATGAGAAATCCTGAATCGTCTGTGAAAAACTATTTCTTTTTTTTTTTGTTTGTTTGTTTAATTTCTCTTAGAGATCGTTTTAGATTTATTATAGTATTTGAATAGAATTTTGGTGCATTCTGAGTTATACAATTCATGAGATGTAACGCTCTTAAGTGAACCTAGCCCTAAAGTGTCGCTATGGTACACAAATATATTGAATTTTAAAGAGTGCGTCTATTCTATTGTGGTTTATGTTCTAACGACGAAGTAGATTTAATTCAATCCAATAAGTTTAAATGAAATGCAAAATGCGTATAATTTAATATTCCGTACAAGGAAGTCATGTGGTCAAGCATCAGATTTTTTAATAAGCTTTCTCGCCTTCCGACAAGCCGTGAGAAGTCTCCGCTGCACGTTTGAAAGATTAATGTCAATGCTTGTAAGCAATAGATCTCTTTTAAAGTTTTTCTTGGAGTAATAATGCTGTTTCCTTGTAGGAATGTATCAGATTTTGGAGTCGTTTTTCTTTTCCTTCCACATATGCTCTTTCTGGAGAAAGTTATCCGGTTTCGTTGTGTCTTCGAGAAATGCTCGATTTTCCAACACCAACCGCGGAAGTAGTATTTCCTACAGTCATGGATGTTTGACTGTTAATTACGATATTCTTTGCTCTCTTTTTAGACGTTATATCCATTTTTATTTGGCTAAAATGAGCGAATGCAAAACATTTAAAAAGTGTGCGAAATTAACTTCTCACAGAAACAAGCATAAAAATGGTAAGATACCCCTAATTTATGTTCTAAACTAGCTCTAAGCACTCAAAAGCAAACATCTAGACGACATTAAGGCATATAAAACTGCTCTGAGGGACCTGCTGGCGCCAGTTGACAACGAGCTTAAAATTCTTGGAAAAAATCGCTTTGTCCCAATGAATTTTGCACACTGTAGTATCTTTCAATTTATCAAATCGTATTTTCACGTGTTGCTGATTATTTTCTAATACGCACTTTAAAGCAGAACATTTATTCTGGACAAAAACTGGAAAACAAAACGAATTTTGAAGAAAAGTTTTGAAAGAACGTTTTCCTTATCTCTTAAAACTTTGAAACAATTTCTTTTTAATGTTTGTAACTTATTTGTATTGTTAAAACGGTGTAGGGGTTTATCTTAATTTCCGTATAGTTATTTTTATTTTTGAATAAGCTTATCTTTTAATTTCTTGCTTTCCCACCTACAATTCCCTGCCACAATGAGTTTTCAGGATTGCATTTTATGTAAATGAGATAAAACCGGGATTTAAGTATCCATCATTTCGGTAGAAGAGCTTTGGTGTTCTTCATAGAGCGTCTTCTACATTCTGGCCACTTCGTTGCTTTGACTAATCTTACAATGTTCGGCGGTATTTTTACGTGCCTGCTAGTATTCGCCGGTGATTTTCAATAAGAACCAATTCTGATAGTTATTCCTCTGTAGCTTTGGCTAGTTTTAGTATAGTTACCCATTATATTAGTTTCTTATTTTCTATCTTAGGTTAAAGCCTAAGTGGAGGCTTCCTGTAAGCCCGAGAGGGGCCATCTGCGAATATTTTAATTTGAATAAAAGGGTAATTTAACCCATCTTTGGACTTGTTGTTGAACCATTGGAACCAAGCGATTAGTCGCTAACTGTTCTTAAGAATTCTAGCTACTCAAGACTACAAATTTAGCTAGGTCCAAACGAAAAGCGTTTAAAATAATAAAATTATTTCTAAAAAAGTACTTAAGTGAAACTACAGTTTCTTATAGAAACAAACCGTCACGGAATTATCAGAGATATTTTGTTCTCGTGTATGTCAGTTATTATCTACTAACCAGTAATTACAGGCAAATTCTTTTGCGAAGTCTTACGTGCATGTTTCTGTAAGCTGAATTAAAGTCTGTTGCTATTATGTGAACATAAAATGGAAACCAAGCGTCAAAACAGAAACGACTCCTTTCTGAGAGATAACTGAGGATTGCAAGGAAAATGATACGTAGAAAGTTTCAGAAGAAATGTGGACTTCTCGGAAAGCTTTCGTGGCAACCAGATTGAAATCCAATGTAATTTTCAAATGAGAGTTTTTGTCAAAACCGTTGTCCGCCTGGTCGATATCAAAGATCTTCAACTCTTAAAAACAGAAGTAAGGAAAGTTTCCTTTACATGAATGCCAGTTGGAGCCGCTTTGTAATAGTCAGGGCCCTGTTATAACGGAAACGTTTATACAAATTGGCCACTTTTGCATAAGACAGAAATCTACGTCTATTGTTCTGCAGATCATTTTCTAACTTTTAACTCTTTGAGGGGCAGGAAATGGCAATTAACTTTTTCAGCAAAACTTTTGTTTTATTTACTGCAAGTGTTACAATGAAATTATTTGCGACAATTACATATATTTTGTCGAAAACGCGTGAAAAAAAAATACCACTTCTAGTGATTACTGTCAGTGACCACTGCCCACACTGCCATCCCCTACAAATCAGGCTCTATGGTAGTCATGGAAACAGTTTTTCTTTTTCAAGGAACTTTGCATGTGCTGCATTCCCACATTGTTCTTACAGGCTACCGTTCGTTTAGAACACCACATTTACCAAATTAATAGCGAAAAACTCGGAGCACATCAAAACGCACACAGTGATGGCCGCGGTCATGCGCAGAACACAAGTCTCATGCCTTCTACTATAGTTGAACCCGGAATATTCGTTACGGCAGTCAGCGTCGCTAACCACCGTATCGTTTGGGCGTTCCTGTCGTGGGATGACAAGTAAAGGAGGGCTAGGACATCTAATATCTAACATAGGTAGACAAATGTATATCCCACATTATTATCCACAGCAACATCTCCCAGAGCCAACAAGATTGCCACTTCGGACGTTTATTGACTTTGAGCATTAGATTTTACATAGCTAATGGTTTTTCCAATGGTTACAATTGTACACGTGGTACAGAGTGGCATCATACGGTAGGCTACTGTTAACTATTTGAGAGGCAGGAAAAGGCAATTAACTTTTTCAGCAAACCTCTTGTTTTATTTACTATATTAGGTGTTACATTGAAATTATTTGCGACAATTACACATATTTTGTCCAAGACGCTTGAAAAAAATGACCACATGTAGTGGTTAGTGTCAGCGACCACCATTCACAGAACACATCCCTACAAATCACTCACTACTATGGTACTCATGGGAACAGTTTTTCTTTTCCAAGCAGAGTGCAACTTTGCATGTGCTGCAAATCCCGCACTGTTCTTACAGGCTTTTTCTTGGTGCTGCAGAGTGCACATCGTCGTGATGCTGTCTTCGATGGCTAATACGTATTTTCTTGAAAACGAATTGCTACATGAACTATTGGCTTATGTTTCTTGATTGCCATCTAGTGAGCTACGAAAGGGTCTTCAGAAAGAGTCACAACTTCGGAAAGGGTCAGTCTTAAAAACCGCTCACACGTGTGAGTAAGACGTTCAAGGTGGTTACTCCCTTCAAAGAGTTAAATAGCAACATGCATAAGCATACTTTAAATAGTTTAAGTCTAACAGTTAGTTTAATAATGGAGCAACCTTAAATAGCATAAAAGTGCAAGCTTTTTTATGTCGAGAACCGTTGCGTGAGCATAATTCTAGTTTGCTCTTCTGATTAGTATTCAAATGAAAATTAAAAAAAAAATTAAATTTTACTTGCAAAACGGTATCTTCATTTGCATGAAGGCAGCTTTTATTAAGTTAAGATACTGATCTGAGTAAAGTACACAAACACCGTTATGACAGGCCAGGATTACTGCTTTCAGAACACTGTTATGACAGGCCAATCTTAAAAGGATTACTACTTTCGGGACAACGCCTGACGTTCATAAAAGTTCTGGCACATTTATGACAGGGCACCGTTATGGCCTGCATAAAGGGTGTAGACAGAACAATCTAAAAAATGTTTTTATCTTTTCGTGCAATGTCTGACTTTGACAAAAGTTCCAGCACCTTTATGACGGGCACCGTTATTATTTGCGTTAAAGGTGTGAGCACAGTTATGCGAGGGCAATCTTAAGTAACTTTCGAACAATTACTGATTGTATATAACTGCATAAAGGTACAGGCACTGTTTTACCAGGGTAATTTTAAAACGATTTGTACTTTTTCGAGCAGTATTGACTTTAATAAATATTCCGGCACCTTTATGGCATTCATGTTTATGCGCTTTAACTGATCCCCAATTATTTTTATGGCAAAAGCAAATTTGTCTGTAGTAAATGTTTTCCATGTGATTTCTCTTTTTTCCGTGTCTTTCAGTTTGATACACTATGTCTTATTTTCTAAACATTCGTTATAGTTGGGAAAACGTAATGTGTCTTTGAAACTCAATTTTGTCGATTTCAGTATCATTTCCTGATGTCCTTTATATGGAATAAATAAATATATTGATACAAAAATGTCGTGTGTGTCAGTTGTAAAAGAATTACGTACAGGCTTACATAATGATTCTTTATGTGTGCTGGTTTATGTAAAGCTATGCACAATTTCACTTACTTGAACAAAATTATAGGTAGTTTGGGTCGTCAAGGTGGTGTAAAGCTCTTCACGTCGTAAAGGTGCCCGTTGTGTATGTTGTGCATTTATTTGGAGATATAATTTTCAGTTGGCCTACTTCAAAAACTGGCTTCTTCCTCGTGAGTAACTTTAATACCTGTAGCAAAGATAAGTTCCATAGAGGTATTTAATAAACATTCGCATTTGAAGTTTAAATTTAAAGCAATATTATTTCATAGCTTACTTCAAGAAATTCACTTTCTTTTAAATTAATAAACAAACAGTTCTGAAAGTTGAGTTAAACTTGTGATATTTATATAAAATCCCATACAGACGTTACATTTTGCTCATACTAACAACCTCGTCGACGTT
>KK120106.1:561734-584489 GCA_000611955.2 Stegodyphus mimosarum
GAATGGCGAGGCTACTACTACTACGAGGTTGATCTGTTGGAATGATTCCGCTCATTTAACCTTCACGGTAAAGCGCCGACGCTACTATCTTTTTATTTCTGTCTTTAGGTGCAGTGCGTCCGAGTTGGAAGCTGTTATTGGTGACAGTCTCGATGGAAACTAATTTATAACCACTGTTTTATATGGATTATGTCTACTTTAGACGCTGAAAGGTAGCGTAAGACACTATTACTCACCAAAGCTCTCTTATGAACTGTAACCACTAGGAAAGGGATAATCCTAAGGTATCGTCGTTGCATTTATCAATGAAGAATGTAATACTAAACTACGAAATTATCAATGAAAAATGTAATACTGTAATAAGAATGTAATACTAAAATACGAATTTATCAATGAAGAATGTAATACTGTAATAAGAACGTAATACTAAAGTACGAATTTATCAATGAATGTAATACAGTAATAAAAGGTAATACTAAAATACGAATTTATCAGTGAAGAACGTAATACTGTAATAAGAACGTAATACTAAAGTATGAATTTATCAATGAAAGATGTAATACTGTAATAAGAACGTAATACTAAAGTCCGAATTTATCAATAAATGTAATACAGTAATAAGAAGGTAATACTAAAATACGAATTTGTCAATGAAGAATATAATACTGTAATAAGAACGTAATACTAAAGTACGCATTTATCGATGAATGTAAAACTGTAATAATAATGTAATACGAATTTATCAATGAAGAGTGTAATACTGTAATAAGAACGTAATACTAAAGTCCGAATTTATCAATAAATGTAATACTAAAATACGAATTTGTCAATGAAGAATGTAATACTGTAATAAGAATGTAATACTGAAATACGAATTTATCAATGAAGAATGTAATACTGAAATACGAATTTATCAATGAAGAATGTAATACTGAAATACGAATTTAACAATGAAGAATGTAATACTGTAATAAGAACGTAATACTAAAATACGAATTTATCAATGACAAATGTAATACTGTAATAAAAACTTAATACTAAAGTACGAAGTTATCAATGAATGTAATACAGTAATAAAAGGTACAATAAGAATACAATAAGAATAATACAATAAGAATTTATCACTGAAGAATGTAATACTGTAATAAGAATGTAATACTAAAATTCGAATTTATCAGTGAAGAATGTAATACTAAAATACGAATTTATCAATTAAGAATGTAATACTGTAATAAGAAAACGTAATACTGAAGTACTAATTTATCAATGAAGAATGTAATGCTGTAATAAGAGCGTAAAGTACGAATTTATCAATGAAGAATGTAATACTATAATAAGAATGTAATACTAAAATACAAATTTATAAATGAAGAATGTAATACTGTAATAAGAACGTAATACTAGAGTACGAATTTATCAATGAAGAATGTAATACTGTAATCAGAATGTAATACTAAAATACGAATTTATCATTGAAGAATGTAATACTAAAATACGAATACCGACGGAATAAAATGCAATACCGTTGGACTACAATGTAGTACGGATTGAATAAAATGCATGCTACTTGAAGTGCGTATACCTTTACAATAATCTCGAGAGTTAAAATAGTTATATGTAATATCTATGTGAAAATTGTGGGTTCATAGGGTATGAGGTATTTCTCCCACCTTCTTAGCATGCCTTCGTGGTGTAATGGCCAGCACACTCGGCGCGTATTCGAGAAGTCCGAGTCCCGGCGAGGGCATTGCACATTTCTTCGATTTCCTTGTTTCAAAAATATCCTAACGTTTCTACGCCTGAACTAAAAGGGTGGTGGATAATGATTCTCTATCACCAGGATTTGGCGATTGGGTCCAATAATCCTCAGTCGCCCTGTTTTGTATTAGCAGTAAGTACCAGCCTTATTAACAAGTAGCGCATGCGCATTAGAAGCGGCGCTGAATCGTCTGTGAGAAACTGTTTCTTTTTTTGTTTGTTTAATTGTTTTTTATACATCGTTTTAGATTTATTATAGTATTTGAATGGAACATATGGCAACGATTAGCTAATTCTGCAGATGATACAATTTTGTGCATTCTGAGTTGTGATTGACATGTAACGCTGTTAAGTGAACCTAGCGCCAGAGTGTCGCTATGGCAAATAAATATAGTGAATTTTAAAGAGTGTGTTATTTCTATAATATATGTGGTACATTCATTCTATTGTGGTTTATAAGCTATCGACGAGAAGTAGATTTAATTCAATTCATTCTCTTTAAAAGGGGGGAATATATAAGGTATTTCTCCGCCTTCATGCCTTCGTGGTATAATGGTCAGCACACTTTTCGAGAGGTGCGAGGTTCCAGTTTCGGCGAGGAAATTGCTCATTTTTCACGTCTTCTGCTTCCAAAATAACCTAATGTCTCTAGAAGGGGAGAAGTAAATCTGAAAGGTTTTAGTTTTTAACGTTCGCCTATTTTTCATATTTATTACCATTATCTGATACCGACTGCATAAAGCGGATTTTGAAGGCTTCCCCTGTCTTTACTGATCTTGCCGATTCCCAGTGTATCTCAAAGACCAGCTGCTGTGTAGGGTGTTAATAAATGAATGGCCTGGTTTTAAAAATTAATTATAATTCCGTGTATTACTTTAAATGCGCAAACCTTACAGCATAAGCAGTAGGAACTGTTCACGTTTTTGATGCATTAATCACAATCCTTCAGTATATGCATACTTGGTCACACGACACATAGCTACACGGTAGTCAAATTCTTCCCGTACTCGGTGTAGCATATCCGCCATGATGTTTTGCAGGGCTTGTTTTATCCGACCACAAACTTCCTCACGGGACACGGGCACTGGAGGTACACTAACTCGGTCTTTAACAGACATCCAAAGAAAGAAGTCGCATGCAGTTAAATCTGGCGAACGAGGTAGCCAGAGCAGAAGTTTGTTGTCTGCTGTTGCAGCACGTTTATTGGTGAAGAACATGATTAAGAAGCTCTCGTACATTCCTGTGAAAATGGGGCGGATCACCGTCCAGTTATAAAATGTGATCATCGTCGTCGGGTTCAGCTAGGCTAAATTTGAAGTAGGGTAACCGGAAGTAGCGATGAATCGTCTGTAATAAAATTAGTGCCATCTTTTCCTTTCAGAGTTAAATAAAAAGGTGATTTTAATCTTCTCATGAATTGGTTATTTGTTTCAGACTGAAGCAATAACTGACTTCAGACATACAGAACATCCAAATAAGCTTCTAGACAAAGCAGAACACTACAACGTTCCTCAATAATCTTCCGATGAGGCGATTCCAAGGAGTTGTTGCTTCTAATCTGTGGAAGACGATGGCGAATACCTGTTCGTGTATGTTAGAAACCATGTACCTTCGTCTTCCGTCACCTGTCACCTATCCTGCTGTGTGCACCAATCAAATCAAAAGCAAAATCGGGTACAACCGTCAACAGCGGACATGTCAATCGATATGTCATTATAATCGAGTTTATACGTCAATAATTCTTTTTTTATTTAAAACAACAACAACAAAAAAAAGAACGTAAATGCGATTTAAGAATTAACTCATTAGTGTTCACGCAGGTGAGTTGGTTTCCAGTCTGGACATGACATTTTAAAGAGGCAGCAGGAAAAAGAAATGGAGGGAGGGAAGTAATGAGGTATTTATAGCTGTTTGGGGGGTAATTCCGAGGGAAAATCTTAAAAAAATACGTCAAAAGAGGCGATTATATCGATCTATGCTTATTCTATTCGCCAGGAAGAGCTACCATCGCTCAGGGGTTGGTGGAAGGAAGTGTATCGAATTCTGTCAACTTCAATTTCGTTCTCCCTTATTCGTAAGGGGTATTTAATTAATTATGAGGTTTCAGTTTTAGAGCAGGAATAATTTATCTGCGAATTGGAGCGCGAAGCATTTCCTGTATGTGTCCTGCTCGTCACTTTTAATTGTTTTTGGAAATTCTTTACCGAATCCGTAAGGACAGGAGGGAAATGTAGTTACAGTGTTACTGAAGATTTAAAATTAGAAATATTTGATCCTATTTAAGCGTCAGGGTAATGGTTGAATGCTTTTCTAATTAGAAAGGTATTTGTGCTATTGTTTTATTAAGTATAATTACATATTTCGTTTCTTCGAAGTTGCGGATTTCTATTACGCTGTTGTCGAAATTATCTTAGCGCATAATGGAATAAAATATAATTTTGGTTATACATACTCATAATTTAAGTAAAAAAGACTAGGTATCCGACGCCCTTAAATGTTTATTGAATGTTTACATTTGGTTTATTTTTTTAATATTCTTTTATTTGTGTAATTAATGCGCTATGGAAATTGACACCACAGACTCTTTCTAACAGAAATGGTGAAAAAAGTACATATCCCATTTCCATGTAAATACTTTTTCTTGCGGAACAATTATCGTACTTTTAACAGTTTAAACTCATTCTTTAACCAAATAAAAATAAACTATTAATAAGATCAGTAGGTTATTTAAAATACAGGGTGTTTATAAAGTCCCGGACCCATTTTAATGTATAATAACTCATAAAATAATGAAGCTATAAACAAATTTATGGCATTTATTGATAGAATAACTTATCCTTTTCAGGTTTGAATATCTTTACTTTTGAAAATATCGTCTGCGCGTGTGGTTCATTTCAGATAATTTCATTTTCCAGTCTAAATATCTGTACTTTTCTAAATATCGTCTGCTTATTAATTGCATTTTTCTCTCTTTCATCCCTTTCATCTTTCTGGCATTGTTAATCGCCATAATGTGCGCATATGGGGATCTGAAAACCCCCATGAATACCGTGAGGTACAAAGGGATTCCCCATAGGTTAATATGTGGTGGACATATGTGTGGACTAATGCACGACCGAGTCATTGGGCCTTTCTTTTTTACAGAAAAGGCGGTTTCATCAGTCGTATACTTAGACATGTTGGAAAACTTCGTATTTCCACAACTAGAAGAGCTTCAGCCACATGTCTTTTTGCAACAAGATGGTGCGCCACCTCATTGGAGTACCATCGTTCGTAGTTCTTTGAATGACCATTTTACAGGAAGATGGATTGGGCGAGGAGGTTCAATTCCTCGGCCACCCAGATCGCCTGATATAACGCCGCTGGACATTTTCCTTTGGGGATTTGTAAAGGACAACGTTTACAGGAGGAGAGTGTCGAACATGGATGACCTAAAAGCCAGAATTGCGACCGCAATAGCCTCTGTGGATGCCGACATGCTTGCCGGTACCTGGCGCGAAATTGAATATCGACTTGATATTCTCCGTGCGACGAAGGGGGCACACGTGGAAGTTCATTGACAAAGGTCATGAAACTTTTTGAGTCTGTCTAACTGTTTATGTTATTAATTTTATTCTATCTTTATTATTTTATGAGTTATTAAACATCAAAATGAGTCCGGGACTTTATAATCATCCTGTATATTCCACACAATTCCCCTTAGCTTTCATTCGTAAAATAAAAAAATTATCGAATGAAATAAACGCTGTTTTTCCTCAGTTTACTGGAAAGCCCACAAGGTATGTTTGGCGTTAATTACCAAGCCTACAGGGCGATAATTCACTATGCCAAATATGACCGCCGAGCAGATGTTTCATCCAAAAAGGTCTGTAGGCTTTGTTAATATGCGCGCGAGACTGTGTATCGGAAACTCTAAAGATATGCTCATTTTAAAATTATTTTGCGATATTGCTGTTGAACTGAATTTTATGGTTTAAGTGCGAAGAACATGATAGTTAATAAATAAAGGTAACTCACTTAACGTTAAAAATTTTATTATTTAATTTTTATTTGATTTTTTTTAAATACTGCGTCGAGTCTCAGAATGTATGTACAACTTTAAAAATGGATTTGTTCTCTTCTTTTTAATTCTCCCGTTCTCATGCCCATGCTATTTTCATACCACAGTTAATGTCACGCTTTTGCTTGTTGCATTCGTTAGAGAATGGAAGGCTCTCTACTAAACAATAAAAGCACGAAAGAACCTTATATGTCATGAGCCAAACAATAATAAGGGTATGAATCAAGAATTTAAATCAGCAATGACTGTTAATTATTCTATTTTCGTATACTGTCATCGCAGTGTCGCTACAATAATAGAAAAGAATCTCATTACTTTACGAGAGCAATTTACATATTTCTCTTTTCAGTATTTAAATTATGCGTCTTCTCGTAAATAATTACCTGGTTGATTTTTTACTCTCCCTAAAGACAGTTTTTTCTTCCAAGTTTTCAACAAAGCTCGAGTCATAAAATTTTGTTTTTTAGTTTTGTTTAGAGATGATGAATAACTTTTTCGCTTTATCAGCTTTGAGATGTTGATATTTCCTTGTGGCAATACATTATTCTGTTTTCTTTTCCGTGATCTTGATTGATAAATATTTAAATGAGAGGCCTGTGTGCTTTGTGTATCTTAAACCTATTTTTATAATCATTATGAGTTTTTATTTTGTTCAGTCTTGGTGTTTGTTTGCTGCCATGATTAAAAGTCTGTCATCGATCTTCTTGATTAGTGTTAGAATTATTTGAGATTAAATATGACATGCTGAAGACTGAAGGATTAATTATGTAGTGCCTTTGGTATGGTGCCAACTTCTTCCACATCATAAAAATTAAAGTGAGTAGAATTAGGAAAAAATACGCGGTAGATGTTAAAGAAAAATATAAGAGAATGTCAGTTTGATTTGAGCAAAAGAAATGAAAAGAAAACTAAGCTATTTAAATCTTTGGAAAAACTTATTAGGTTTGGCAGAGTTTTGCTATAGTTACTGGTAATAATAATAATAATAATAATAAAGTAATTAGTGAGTTTCGATCCTGGGATCTAATCATTATGAGTCTAATGCATTAACCACTAGGCTAAGTAGGATGACAATAACACCGGAAAACCGGGACTCTATTACCTGGCGTTTTCAAAGGATCGCCCTAAATAGAATGCCATCCTGGCACCCAGAAGCAATCCTCGGGGCCGCGATCCAATCGGTGAAGCCGACGAGTCCCACTAAGTCGGGATGCAACGTCGTGCGGCATCACCCGACTCCACCAATAGGGGCGTTTCCCCTCGGACGACCAACTAAAGCTGACAATATAGCTCCATTACAGACAGAGGAACAAACATGATAGCACCAGTACGGTCCCTGCCAAGTCTGAACCAACCTAAGAATAAACTGGGGCTCTAGTCCTGTGAAGTCAACTTATATACCCCCGTGGTTGAGACTGCCTAAGACAGATTCTAGCCAGTACTTCCCAGGAATTCTCCTGAGTCAACCCCCGGGGGGATAAGTAGGACGACAGATATCCTGTAAATTTTTGGAGGGAAAATGTAGGGTGAGTAGGTTTCTTTTGAAGCAGGAGGCGTAGAAAATGTGCAATGTCCTCGCCGGGACTCACCCTGGACCTGTCGAATATGCGTCTAGTTTACTTCCAATTACACCACGAAGATATGCGAAAGGAAGGGAGAAAATGACTTGTAAAATGAGTTTTTTGCTCTGTGAATTTCGAACATGCGACTTCGTAATCCGAAGTCGCACTCCCCGGCCATTCGGCTGCCGGTGCTATATTTAAAATTTTTCCCATTTTGAAATAACTGTATATACATTTTTCACAGCATTTCGTTTTAAAAGCTGATTGATTTCGTTAATTTTATGGTGAAACGCGATATTGTATTCTCGTATGATCCTTTAAAATTCAAATGTATCAAAATTTATGCTTTAAAGATTTGAAATCCTTTTTTTTTATTTATAAAACATACGCTTTTTCTTCTTTTAAAACAAATATGATAAAATAAAATATTAATTAAAAGACGTTCAATTAATTTTAAACTATCCGTTGGCGCGGCTAGCCATCCAGCTGGCGTGCGTTTTTAACCGCAATATTATACATAAATTTTAATGTAAGTTTAGAAACAATGTATTTCATTAATAATGATTATGAATAAGGATTGCCGGTACTGACTGAGTGATTACTCATTGTCGAAGAACGATTTTTCATGTAAATAAATTGATTGGTAATTTGTAATTTAGACTAAAAAGAAAAAATGAACTCTGAAATCTTTTAGATTTTATATTATAGATATTTTTTATATTATGTTATATATTTTTATATTATGTTAAATTATATATTAACCGTATATATTTATATTGTATATTTTTTATATTATATATTTTATATTACACAGTTTTTTAACGTTTTGTGCGTTATCTTTAGTTATTAAATATCATGTTCATAAAACACATAAAATTCAATTCAACAGCAAGATCACAAGATATTTAAAAACAGCTTATGTTTAAAATTTCCAATGCACAGTGTAAAGCGCTGGAGATAAAAATGCTTTTTTTTCGTACAGTGTTGCCATTGTTGGCCCTCAAATCGTTTAGTTTCTTAATCAAAAATTCGTTAAAGTTTTTCAAAATAGGAAATAAATTATAAAACAAATTCCAAATCAAAATTCGGGCTACCAAGTGCCCATGTTCGGTTGGAGGACTATGTTAATCAAAATTTGATGGCTCTTAGTTCCGTTCTTTTTTCACAGTGCGAGAAACATTTATGCGGATTATTCACTATTTAGTCTCTTTAAATACATGACGGTACTATTTGGTGGAAACAGTTTGAAAGTGAACGAACGCAGAAAGTGAAACGACGCAAAATGCCGTTTTGAGACTAATAGCCGTTTGGGTCTAACGTCCTAATAAATATGTACTTACGTATTAATATCAAAACTGTTCGATTTTAGGGGCGAACAAAAGCAGGTCTCTCATCATCGGGAGAAAAGAAATTACGATTGAATGCAAGTTGCTTTTGCTATGCTAGCCGTAAGATATTGGCTTTCGAAAGACCTCTTCATATAACTCCCTAAAGGCACATCACGTGTGAACATTCAAATTAGTTCTCAGTAAGGTAAAAGGGAAGCAGTATTGCTGTAAGCAGACCTAAGTTCAGAATCGCGCAATTTAACGGCCCGAGGGGAGGAGGCGACTATCGAATACAAAAACGCAAAAGTTTTTCAGTACACAAATGCTTAAATACAAAATACATACAGACATATTTAAAAAATACAAAGCGGACGAGAATGTGGCGCCATCTATGTACAAAAATAGTAACGAAATGTGGAAAATTAAATTAGTAGCATTGTAAAAGGATCAAGAAGAACTGGATTGGAATTGAAGTTATTAACTAAACAAGATAAATCTTTGTGAATGTGAAAAGGCGTCAAGGAAATTCAGTTCACTTACTAAAGAAGCTTTTGGGATAATTTTTGCAGATACAGAATCAAAACTGCGATTAAATTTCCAACTGTGACTGACTGTCGAAGGATTTGTTTGTTTCTTCTTTTCGATAAACTTTTATTTATCTGGTTACTGATGTATTTAATATAAAATCATACAAATTCTGATAGAAAGTATGACTTCACTGCTCGAAATAACCGGCAGGAACAGTAAAGTGACAATGAGTAGAACATAGGCTTTTAAAAATTAAGCTGGTTAATAAAAATTTTAAAATAAAACCACGCAAATTAAGTGTAGAGCATAAATGACGCTATAGTATATACAAGGTGTATCTGCAAAGTTAGTTATGTGAATGGTCTTATATGTTAAAAAGCGCGCTGGTTAGGATGAAGCATACGCATTGAGAGACATGTCAACTATCACCTCATATCGTGCAATCACCGAAGTGAAGCAGGGGTTCACACTGCGACCAAGCTGACGACGTCAGTATGAGAAATCGTGTCACTGCAAAATGAAGCAACGCTTCAACGTTAAATTGTACTTCATATTAAGCAAAACTACAACAGAGATTCATAGAATGTTATTGCAAGTGTAGGATGTTGAACCAGGAACTAAAACGTGAGCGTCTGACTGGTTTAAATACGTTAGAGAAGGCCAGGAAGGTGTCGAGGATAACTAGCGTTCGGGTCGACCATCAACGAGCATTTTCAAGACAACAACGAACCAGCGCGACGAAGGTTTGTGGACAATCGGCGGCTGTCCTTGAGAACGATAGCAGAAGGGTTGAGGAGAAGCAAATGTATTACAACCACTGTTGTTGAAGAACATTTGAAAAAGTAGAAGATTTGTACCCGACTTGTACCACACACGCTGACAGACGAGCAGAAGCAAACTCGATGGAAACGTCTGGAGATTTCATCGAAATATCTTGCCAGAATCCACAGATTTTTTATACCATCATTACAGAAGATGAGACCTGGTGCTACCAAATACAATCCGAAGACCAAGCGGCAGTCAATGACATGGTATTAATTGTCTTGCCCGCCTCCCCCCAAAAAACGTCGGTTGATAAATCCACGCCGAGGTAGATGGTCATTTTCGACTGCAAAGGCTTGATCCGTCATAAATTTATAGTCAAGGGTTAAACCGTCAACGCGGAAATATACGAAGGAGTTTTGAAACAGCTTTTGCAACGTATCCAGCAAGTGTCGCCAGAACTGGACCGGGTGGACACCTTAATCTCCTCAAGGGCAAGGCGATCTAGAACTGCGATCTCCGCCTGCTCAACTTTCTCGCTCAACGCAAGGTGACTATTCTTCAACACCCTCCTTATTCTCCAGATTTGGCGCAGGCTAACCTTTTGTTTCTCCGCCTTAAATTAGCCCTGAAAGGCTTATTCGCAGGCGTTGCGGAATTCAACAGCGCGTGACCACGGTGCTTCGAGCGACTCCACAAAAGGCATCTGCTGACAGTTTCCAACAGCTTTACAACCGATGTTAGAAGTATGTTGTAACTAATGGTGATTACTTTGAAGGATAGTAAAGGTATTCGGATTGAAACTCTTGTTTTCTTTATTTTCTGAGACCATTCATCGAACTTTTCAAACGCACCTTGTAATTAGAAACGCTTTATTCTTTTCGCGTTCCGTAACATTGTTCGCTTCGTTTCTTAGCCATTTATACCTTAAAGCGTTGTTGACGTCTGAGACTTATACCTTTGTTCTACAGCTGTCTCCTCCGCAGGAAATCTTCTGTTCAGTTTATTAACTAAATGAAATGTGGGAGAGAAAAAGTTAATTATTCGAGAAAATAAGTAAGATGTCTTTTAGTTTTTTCCTCTGCCTTTCTTTTACGCTTCTTTCCTAAGGAGCAGCAAAAGATTTGTTAAATAACTGAAGCTATTACGTTTTTCTCCCCCAAGAAAGGAAAGTCGACCCCCCTGCCTCCGCCTAATGATATAAGGTTATCACGCGATTTTATTTCTGTGAGGAAATTAAAGTTCTTTTTGTTCTTTTTTCCATTATTAATGGCGGTAGTTTAGATTGTTGAAAATCGTAAACGTTTGGGGATATGCTTTTATTCTTTATATTTCAACAACATTTAGGGTTATCAGAATCATTCAATGTTTTTATACTTGACAGAGAAATCAAAATTCTGTAATATTTTCGTGGCTGATGTTCTTGCGATAAAATTAAAATTAAAAAAAAATCTTTTATGGATAAATTATATATGTTAGGATTCAGCATTGTACTTTTATGTGTGGAATAAGCATAATGATAGGGAAATGAATAACCATAAAACTAAACTGAAACATAAAACTATAATCCGATGACTTGAAACAAGTCTAATAAAAAAAAATAATATTTACCATTAAAACTTTAATTAAAGAAAAATTAAAGCATTATAAAAATAAAAAATATATTTTAGTGTTAAAAATTTAATTAAAGAATATTGAAAAGATAATAAGTAATTTTTAACTTTTGTAATCACGAAAACATTCCGGGTACCATATTTCAACGAAAATACCCATTTTAACCGCTATCGAATGCAATTTAACGATTTTTTTTTGCGTGACATCTGTACGTAAGACAGAATAAAGGATTCTGTTTGGGAACGAATTGTAAAACTGATTTAAAATGGATTCAGAAGAGAATTTTTTCGTGGTGTCTGTATGTAAATATGTATGTATGTATCTCTCATAACTCAAAAACGAGTAGCCTCAGAACGTTAAAATTTTGTACATAGGATTGGTATAACATGTAGATATGCACCTCCCTTTTTGGTTGCAACCGGCCGCATATAATATATATGTATGTGTATACATACCCACTCTGTTACTTGGCTAAGTGAGCTCATTTTTTTTATTCTTATATGTTGGTAAATTGCGCATTTTGTGCTTTAAAAATGATTGAATTATGTTGTTCTTATGTTCCGGTTAAGATTTTTATGTCTTTAGTGAATTTGCATGCAAAATTTGTAGAATTATCAACAATTTAAAAGTTGCTTAAGTGCGGCTAAGCCTAATTATTATTAATATAGCAACCATATTTGTTTATATTTGAAACTTAGCAGAATAGTGGATTTTTCGCCAATCTACAGAAACTAAGCTTCGCAACAACAAATATAACGCCTTCTTGTATTATTGCGTATTAAATCGTGCTTAATCGATTCTGGAATTTTCTCGAAGAAATAAGTGTTTAATATTTACTTCGTGATTTTTAGTGTAGGTATTTTGAGTTTTTAGGTATTTTTGCCCTGTTGCGAATTGAGAACTGAATTAATTGAATGAGAAATACTGAATCGTCTGTGAAAAACTGTTTCCTTTTTTTTCTTTTTTGTTTGTTTAATTTCTTTTACACATCGTTTTAGATTTCTTATAGTATTTGAATAGAACATGTGGCAACGATTAGGTAATTCTCCAGATGATATACCTCATTTTTATGCATTCTCATGAGTTATGAAATGAATGAGATGTAACGCTGTTAAGTGAAGCTGGCGCCAGAATGTCGCTGTGGTAAACAAATGTAGTGAATTTTAAAGAGTGCATTTATTCTATTATGGTTTATGCACTATCAAGGAAGTAGATTTAATTCAATCCAGTAAGTTTAAATGAAATGCAAAATGCGTTTAATTTAATATTCTGTACAAGGAAGTCATGTGGTGTAGACATAAGATTTTTTCTGTTAGTTTCTTTTCCGGATCTGCCAAATACACTCACGTTTGTGAAAATTGCAACACCATGAAGGACTTACGCTAGTGAGCTGAAATTTTCAGGAAATGCAAAGTAGCGCATGATATGCAAATGATTAGAATTGCAAATCCGTAGCGCATGCGTATGCTGAGCAGCGCCCTCTGAACGGCTGATGGATCCGAATAAATAGACGGCTGTAGCGAGGCGTGTATGGTTATCGGTGGTTATCTGCTAGTGGTAAACGTTAACTCAATCTGTACTTATGCCTCGTCGACGAAAGAGAGCGAGATTTGAACAACTTACAGAGTTTGAACGAGGGAGAATCATCGGCCTTCGTGAAGCTGGATTGTCGTATCGTGCAGTAGCCTCTCGTGTGCAGCGTAACAGCAGCACAGTGATGCGCGTTTGGAAGCAGTGGACGGACGAGTGTCGGACAACTCGGAAATCCGGGAGTGGACCCCGAAATGTGACGTCAGCTCGCGATGATAGACACCTGGTCCGCATGGCGCGGACGGACCGTACAGCTTCCTCTAGACAATTGGCAGCACTGTGGTCAATAGCTACAGGTGTTTCATTGTGTGCTTCATCAATTCGTAGACGTCTGCTGCAGTGTGGACTGCGCGCACGGACTCCTTTATACAGGATCCCCCTAACGCACGACCATCGCCGCCTGCGGCTACAATGGGCCAATCAGCATAGAGACTGGCGTGCTGATTGGCAGCATGTCGTGTTTTCTGACGAATCCCGCTTTAATTTGTGGTACCATGATGGCCGCATTCGTGTCAGACGCTATGCCGGTGAACGCCACCTTCCGGAGTGCATTATCGAACGCCACAGTGGACGAACACCCGGAGTTATGGTCTGGGGCGCCATAGCATATCATAGACGATCTCAATTGCTACGAATTGTGGGCAATCTGAACAGCAACCGGTATATCCGTGAAGTTCTACAGCCCGAAGCTGTTCCCTTCCTTCAAAGCTTGCCAGGCGCTGTATTTCAACAGGACAATGCCCGCCCTCATACTGCTCGGATTGTTAAATCCTTCTTTGCAGCGCAGCAGGTACAGCTTCTTCCTTGGCCTGCGTGTTCCCCGGATATGTCGCCAATTGAACATGTGTGGGATGTCATTGGTCGGCGTCTTGCTCGTGATCCTCGTCCTGTTGCGTCTGCAGACGAACTTTGGGTACGCGTACAAACGATATGGAATGCTCTTCCTCAGTCAGACATTCAAACTTTGTTTGACTCCATGCCACGTCGTGTAGCAGCACTTATTGCGGCGCGTTGTGGCCACACAAAATACTGATTCTGATCTCTTGTTCTTGTTTGTTTGCTTTGAACATTTAATCCTTTATTTGTACCACTACCACTCAACTGTGTATTAAATTGCATTCAATTATGACGATTCCTTCTTGGTGTTGCAATTTTCACAAACGTGAGTGTATGTAATATTGGCTGCGTGCCAGCGTTAGCTTCGAACTCATTTGGAATATAAACACTGCAATACATTGCAAATGAATTTATACCATATCGAAATTTGTAAGTTCTGTATTAAAGCAAATACATAATTGAAATATATTGGCGGGCCGCATAAAATTGCTTCGGAGTGCGGCATGAGGCTTGCGGGCCGCCAGTTTTTAACCATTCTTTTAACTCCTCCAAATAATCTTTGTTTGGCGTGTTGTTTTATCTCAAATAGGAGAGAAAAAGATCAAGACGTCATAGATGGACCACACTATTTACGGCATGTCTGGGTTTTATTTTCTTTACTTTCTTAGAGGGAGGGAGGGGAAGACGAAATGCCATTTCGACCAATCAGCGCACCAGAAATGCTTTCGGCACACCCGATACATAAAATGAAACAAAATAAAAACTTACGTTTTCTAACTGACAAAAACATTTATTTTTCCCCCCGATTGCCTTTCTACTTGTCCATGCTCGGTAAAATAAATAGGAAGAAATGGAATAAAAACTAAACTAGAAACTTGTAAGATAGGGGAGGGTGGAGGAATGGAAAATGCTAGAAAGAAAAGTGTTTGGGGACAGCGTTTCGTATCCTGTATCGTTAAGTTTCAGATGTCAAAAAAGATTTTGAGCTAAAAACGTTTCTCGAATTTTCTGTTCGGTTTACGGTTGAAGGAATTTCTGGAGAAAATTGAATATAATTTAATCCTCCTTCTTCTCGTTTTGGTATTATTTTGCTTTGAGGATTACATTCAAATGCAGCATTATAGCGTATGTGTTTTTATTTAATAAAGTTCTGTCTGTAAAAAAATTATTTAATTTTTTATTAATATTTTTCCCCTTAGTTTTCTTTCCCCGGAAAGTTTTCTTTATCCCATTTTTTCCCCTTAGTTTTTAAAATTAATTTATAAATTGAGAAAGAACTTTGAAATTATAAATACCGCTCTAATGCGAAGTTGCAGCTTTCGACAGAAGACTCGTCGTTAGTGGATCTTTTCTAATTTTTTTGGATCCTTACACACGTTACGTTACTCTGGGCTACTATCCTGTGTCTGCCTTGGCGATATATAAGGGAATCGTTACACTGTTAGGACAACTGTTTAAATTTCGCCAATTGCAGTCCAGATAACCATAACTAATAACTCCGCCCACAATGATGATGTGACAAAACCTAAAGCGTAATTACATTCAAGATACTACCAGAATTATTTTGAAGTATTATCACTAAAAACTCCATTCATGAGACACATCATAACTCAGTGTGAAATAGTTTGGATAAATAGTTTTTCTCTGCATCTAGGTTACAAGGCAACTCTGTTCGCCGATAGTTTAACGTGTGCCTAGCGTTGTGCAATCACAATAAAAGTGTTACAGTTTTCAATAAAATGCTGTGTGAAAGTTTTCTCATTTTTATTGAAATAGAAATTGAGTCCAACACAGATACCAGCACAAAGCGAAATGCGACCGATCACTTTCTACATCCTTGTACGAAGTAAAAAGGGAGTGTTGTAATCGCGAAAACTTTCGGGTCTCATATTTCAACGAAAATATCCATTTTGACATCTATCGAATGCAATTCAACGATGTTTTTGCATAATATCGAAACGTAAGGACAGCATAAAGGACTCTTTTTCCCCAATAAAATTATGAAACTGGTTAAAAATGGATTCTGAAGAGATTTTTTCGCAGCGTCTGCGAGTACGTACGTGTGTACGTATTTATCTCGCATTACTCAAGGAGGACTAGCCTCAGAACGCTGAAAGTTTGTATATAGGACTGCTATAACATGTAGATGGGCACCTCCCAGTTTGGTTGCAATCGGCCGCACCAAGCGTATATATATATATATATATATATATATATGTATATATAATTGTCCACTTCTGCTCTAGGCGTGCACCTTGTTTCTATAAGCAGTTGTAGAGATTCATAGAAATGCAACTGCGATATATGTATATCCCATGAAACAGCTATGTAAAAGCACAGTTGTGCCAAAAATTAATCAAAATATCAGATCAAAATACCATTATTAACAATAAAACATAACTAAAAAGAAAAAATATATAAGACTAATAATTGAATATTTAAAAAATGTGGGAAAAGTAGAAGTTGCAAGAAAAGGTAAAAGTTGTAAGAAAAATGGGAGATGTACAAAAAGATCAAAATGGCAATATTCCATTGAGAGTCACACACACATATATATATCCACTCTGTTGCTCGGCTCAGTGAGCTCAGTTTCTTTATTCTCATATTTTTGTAAACTGTGCATTTTTTTGCTTTAAGAATGATTAAATTAGGTTGTTCTTACCTTTCGGTTAAGATTTTATGCCTTTAGTTAACCTGCATGCAATAATTGTGGAATTATCAACAATTTAAGAGTTTTTTAAGAGCAGCTAAGCCTAATTTTTGATTATGATAGCGAACATATTTGTTTAACATTTGATACTTAGCAGATTAGTGGATTTGTTGCCAATCTAGAGAAGCCAAGCTTCGCAACAACAAAACAACGTCTTCTTTTATTATTGCGAATTAAATTATGCTTGATTCATTCTGGAAATGTCATTTAAGTTACTAGCTTGTTTTTGTGTAGAAACTGTAATTTTAACTGTAAAAATTGCTTTTAAATTGTTTTAACTGTACTTGGTGTTTTATGTTTTTCTATATTTTTCAATTTCTAATGAAAGTATTTCCAATTTTTATGTATTTTTGCCTTACCGCGAAGTAAGAACTAAATTAATTAGTAGCGCATGCGCATTAGGTAAACGGCGCTGAATCGTCTGTGAAAAGCTGTTTTTTTTTTATTTGTTTAATTTCTTTTATACTTCGCTTTGGATTTATTATAGTATTTGAATAGAACTTGTGGTAATTCTTCAGATGCTAAAATGTTTGCGCACTCTGAGTTATAAAAGGAAAGAGATTAACGCTGTTACGTAAACCTAACGCCGATAGTGAGCTTTAAAGAGTGCATTTATTCTATTGTGGTGAATGTGCTATCGACGAAGTAGATTTAATTCAAAATTCGTTAACTGTTAATTCAATATGTTTAAATGAAATTCAGGAAAATTGCGTATAGTTTAATATTCCGTACAAGGAAGTCATGTGGTGTATACTGCAGATTTTGTTTCTTTTTATGTGCAACTCTATTCAACTAGAAATTCACCTTGAAAAAGTAAATGGTACTCTTCTAAGCGTGCTGGCGTAATATTTAGGCGGTTGCCATTCATCAACACATAAAGGCTTTTAATTTAGTTTTCATATTTAATCAGTTTGTTACTGATTAACACATCAAGTAAATTTAAAAATAATAAACAAACTTCTCAAAAGGATTTTGAAAAAATCTGAAAGGTTTCACCTTTTAACGTTCGCCGAAAAGGGTTTGTTAAGGTTAATTACGCTCTCGCTGAATTCGCAGTGTACCAGTGTGGGGTTACACTCATTCTTTCCAACTCATTTTTTTGTCTTTTTAGCTTCATTATTAAGCATCGTTTTCCTCCCACTTAACGCCGTGTACAATTCAACAGCAAAATTACAAAAATTTTAAAACCAATATAGCAGTATATGTTTAGAATTCCGTATGCAGCGTTAAATGTTGGCGCACTTTTTTTTCCCCAGTCTTTTCTCAGTTCATCATATCTGTGTTCACATTTCTTACTAAGATGGCTTTAGAAAACTTTTTTTTGACTTTATTTTACTGTATTATTGTCTATTTTAAAATATTTTACTCTACACTGTATTTTAATTTATTTTACTTTACTTTACTGAACCTTTATATATTAAATATCACGTTCTTGCCTCTTACGCCACATAAAATTCGATTCGAGAGCAAAATCGCAAAACATTTAATAATTAAAAAAATCTGAAAGCTTCCAGATATTATATTACCCCCAAAAAGGTTTTTTTTTATTTACTAACACAGAGCATTTGAACTAACACCACACAGGGTTCAAAATATTTAAAAACAGCATATCCTTAGAATTTCCGATAAAAATGCTTTTTACCCTACAGTGTTTTCACTGCTCGCTTCGAAATCGTGGAGAAAAATTCTTTAAAGGTTTACAAAATATGAAATAAATAAGAAAACAAATTCGAAATTCAAAATTCGGGGTTCCAGGTGCCTATGTTCTAGTGAAGGACTATATTATTCAAAATTGGATGGCTCTAGGTACCGTTGTTTTTTCACAGTTCGAGAAACATACATACATTCTTCCATATTCTTTATTATTTAATTTCTTTAAATATAATACAGGGCGATAATATTTGATGGCAACAGTTTCAAAAGTGATACAACGTATTAAATTGTTTCGACTCAAAATGGCGATTCGAGACTAGTATTCCATTCGGAACTAGCATCCCTTTTGGGCTGATAAATGAAATATTCTAACATTTTTGAAAGATCCCTAATGGCAGACTTAATTGATTATTATTTACTGCATAAAATAAAATTTTCCCCATTTTTTTCCGCCGGTTAGTTTTTATTTTGATATATGGTTAGGCTTAGTCGATTTAAAGTACCATTAATTTAAAATAATTCCTTTTTTTGTTTCTTTTATGTAAATTAATTTAATTATCATTCACTTCCTGTAACCGTAATCTTTCTAGTCATAAGTATAACATTTTTTGCCTCTCATTTGAGTTTTGGAAAATGTAAAATCCCTTAAACTTCCGTCGTTCGTTTTCCGAGGTAATCTTTTACCATCTATTATTCCACCTAGAAGCGGCCTTTCTTTCTTAGTTCAGTAGATATAAGACAGATGGCGCTTTTTACGAGGTACGAGTAAAAACATGGTGGCTTAAACGGAGCTGTTTGGCTTTTCTAAATTACTTTCAATTACCCAACGATTGTTCGGAAGGAATTGAGAGAAAAGTTCTCTTTTTGGAGGCACCTGATTCATTCTGTCTATTCTAGGCTTTCGAAAAGTTTTTTTTTTCCTTTCCTTTTAATGTTTTCTGTGATTTCAATGTGCGGATTACCGTTTGCGCTTACTGTTCATAATATTTCCTTTCTTTCCCTCCCCCCCTGACTTCCTTTTCCTAAGACTTTTTTAAAAACTTTTCAGATAACTTAGTTACGTTTAGTGATTTATCGTTTGGGGAGGAAATATCCATTAAAATTATCTTCCGAAAACCGTGATATTAGTTTCTCTTCTTGCTGAAAGGTAATTTATTATATTAGATTAGGTTTTTGGCACATGAATTGAGTTTCGAATTGCAGTACTTTTTATTATTGCATTATCAGTTTCGGATATAATAATGCTTGAATTCGATTGAATTTCCTGTGAGTTCGTTTTTCCTTTCTGATCAGATTAGGAATAACTGATTTAGCGTCGAAGCTAACTTTATGGAAGTGGTGGACAAATTGTTTCTTTCCGTATTTCTGAAATTTCGCTGAGATGGAATTCTTTTAACCCAAAATAATTGTGTTGTCAAAGAGAAAAGACTAAGATTTGTTATCAGAAAATTTTTTTTGCCTCTTCATTTAATATAAGTTTAAAAATATATAAATAAGTTTTACTTATCAGTTTCTTGCAGAGTATTATAAGATAACTCTGCTTTTTTAAAAATATGCAGTTGTACAGACATTAGGTATTTATTTGGAAGCATGAGTTGTGAAAATGAGCAACCCCTTCACCGGGAATCGAGCCACGGACCTCTCGGTTACGCGTTGAGCGTGCTGACCACTACACTACGAAGGCATGCGAAGAACACGGGGGAAATACCTTATATAGTAAAGAAATGCTGCTTTCACCCAGGCATGTTCTTGTGGTGTAAGTGATAGTTCCATTTCTCGTCTGTTACTTATGAATAGGCATTTCAAGGCCATTTAGTTTCCTTTTCGTGCGCTGCGGCCAATGTGACGAATTGACTTACCTTGTAACCATGGTAACGACTGCTGCGGAAAAAGATGGAATCTTTTAATTTGCTAAAATCCCTTGATTCCGTGTGTTCGGCGATGACGACATACGCTGCGATCGTAAGTGAGGGAGGTTCATTACAGCTTTGAAATGTCTGTTTTAGAGTAACAGACTATAATTAAGTGGAAAAATTTGTTTCGAATGCTAGCGATATTGCAATTGATTTCTCACGTTTTGTGCAACATTGCGATATAATAGTCTCTACAGAGTATCTGAAGACATTATAAGGTATTTCTCCCGCCTTCTTCGCATGCCTTCGTGGTGTAACGGTCAGCATGCTGGTCGCGTATTCCAGAGGTCCGTGGTTCGAGTCCCGGCGAAGGCGTTGCTCATTTTTCATCTCTTCTGCTTCAAAAATACCTAATGGCTCTACAGTGGCGCCCGAACTGAAAGGTGGTGAATGATGAGTCTTCAGCACCATGATTTGGCGATTGGGTCTCCTAATCTCCAGTTGCCCTTTAAAAGGGGGAGTATATAAGGTATTTCTCCCGCCTTCTTCGCATGCCTTCGTGGTGTAGTGGTCAGCATGCTAGGCGCGTATTCCAGAGGTCCGTGGTTCGAAGTCCCGGGGAAGGCGTTGCTCATTTTACACCTCTCTTGCCTCAAAAATACTTAATGTCTCTACAACATTGCTAACACTAGTTAGAAAATTAATTGTATGATAAGTCAACAAATTATCAAACTTTGTGGGCTCCCTTCCAAAAAATCCATGGGTCATTATAACCTTTAGATGTCTGTTTTAGAGTAACGGACTATAACAAGTGGATGTTTTAGAGTAGCGGAGTATAACAAGTGTAAGAACTTATGTTTCGAATATTAGCAAAGTCACAATTGATTTCTCACGTTTCGTGCACCAAAACTATATAATAATCTCTACAGTGGCGCTGAAAATATTTCTAACATCAGCTAGAGATATTTGCATGACACGTCAACAAATTATCAAGCTTCATGGTTACCACCCTTCTAAAAAAGTAACGTTTCCTCCCCGTATGGTAAATGTTAACCAACCACTTCTCGGCTACTCCAAATTTACGGAAAGAAGCTTCTTAGTTTGTTCAGTGTGGTTTTGGGGCTTTGAAATCGAACTATGTGTACGGTCAATCTTTATCGAACCCAAAAGAGAGCTGTTTTGATAGCTAGTCACTGAGCATGCTTGTTTTCTTTGTTTTCAGTGGCTTCCTCTTCACCTATCGACCCTCTACTGTACACCACCCCAAAAATCGCCATTTATCCCGCCCTTGTTAACGATGACCACGAAGAGTCAATTTCGTTTGAGAACTCCATGTCATCCTCCTTATCATTCCATAGAAATAAATAGAATGCAAGTATTCTCGCTCACAAATCCATTGCGACTATTTCTCTTCAAAGGCAAGGTGTTATCTTCGGAATATTTATTCCTGAAAGAAAACAAGTCTATGTGCTGTGAATAAGTTTCCTGATTTTATCGCTTTTTTATGCAAATTGCAGCATTATGTCTCCCCCTTTTAATGCAGTAGCAGAGGCTCCCTTAAAATGAAGCTCGAGACTAAACTTTTTTAAAGAAATAGAGTGGTCTTAGGTAATAAAAGTAAGCATTTTTATTAAGGGATATATCGCCGTTACAGTAATTGCTGAAATTACACTAAAAGATAAGAGCTAGCCGTACTGATATCGTTTTTATAAATTTGTTTTTATAACTCTTAAAAATTAATCTGTTACTGAAGGCTGTTGCAGTTTTGAAAGAGTAAGTAAAACATTATGAATGAATGAAATTATTTTTTTAAATAACAATTAACAATTTAACTTTTGTTGCATCTTACGATATTAAAAATACTAATACATAGATACACTGCGCCAAAAAAAAAGGGGGTGGGGCAGTTCTATATCTCCCGTTCTACTGGGCTGATTGACGAAATTCAAATTTGCTTTTTTCATGTCTCGAAAGCGCGATTTATATATAGCATTATTCTCACATAGGTATTTTGACACAAAGTCGGACTTTTTCTGAAATGACATGCCAATATTTTTCTATATTTCGATTCTACGACTCAAATTATCCCTAAATATTAAATTTTGTAAAATTTGATGCGAAATTTACATAGAAATTGCAAAATTTTTCTTGGCAATTTTTTTTCCAGTTTGCGCCAAGAATAATTCACCCGCTGAACTTCTTAATTTATAGCAACCTATTTTCCTTTCCTTTCTTTCACTGCAGACGACGGAAAAAAGGTCATCATTCATACTTTCACGTAATTTTAAGAAAGTGCGTGAACTACATTTGGCGTTATTATCGCTTATAACAAATATGCCAAGTTTCAAAATGCGCCGATATGTCAATTCACGTATATCTTAAGAAATTTTGAATAAAAAACTCTATTTGTTTTTTCAGATGTTTCTAGAAATACATCTAATTTAAGGGGATGGTAAAAATTTTATAGGTTTGAATAAAAATCTCTATTTTTTTTTTTTTT
>KK120106.1:584545-621961 GCA_000611955.2 Stegodyphus mimosarum
TGTTTATATATTATACTAAAAATGTTTTATGTTTAAATTTATATATTTATAGGTTATAATAAAAAATGTTTTTCGAGAAATTTGAAAATACAAATTTGAAAAATAAATTATAAAAAATGGCCGAATTTTATTTGTAATGAAAAAATTTCGAAATGTGAAAGGAAGAATGAAATAAGTTTAATAAAAAAAAACAGATTATTAACAAATATATACCAAATTCAATTAATATTGAGGAGCTAAAATTTTGAGAGCTAATTTTTTAAAAACTGTTCGCGACTTGGATAAAACTTGGCAATTTGGCATAATTTGAGTCGTAGAATCGAAATATGGAAAAAAATTGGAATGCATGCGAAAAAGTGCGATTTTGTGTTAAAATACCTACATTAAAACAATAATTCACTATAAATTATTATTATTTTTCAGAATTTAAAATTTTATAGAATTTTCAGTCCTTCTTGCTTTAAACACAGTTAAGGAAATACTAAATCGCAAAAATTAGAAGTAAACTTTTTAAGTATAAAAAACCAGTTATTGTTATTGATTTTTGCGATTTAGTTTTTCCTTAACTGTGTTTAAAGTAAGAAGGACTGAAAATTCTATAATTTTTTTGAAATTCTGAAAAATACCTTTTCAATAATGTTTTTAAATTGAGTTTCCGTTGGTTGGAGATGTAATATGGAGAGTTTTCTTTTTATAATTTATAGTGAATTATTGCTTTATTACTTTGCAGCTTTAGCGCAAGTCTTGGGCTTATTAATTTACTTTTAATTACTTTCATTATATTAAAACAATGATATATAAATCTAAGTCGCGCTTAGTAAAAGTATTAAATCTAAGTCGCGCTTTCGAGACCTGAAAAAACACAAGTTGAATTTCTTCAATCGACCTAGTAGAGCGGAAGATATTAGAACTGTCTTCTTCTTTTTTTCTTTTTTCTTTGTTTTTTTTTTCTCGCGCAGTGTACGATTTGAAGCTTTTAAGATTTATTGAGAAGAATAAAATGCAGAGAAATCTTAACCCAGGCTTAAAAGTAAATTTAAAATATAAATTGCTATTATGATATAAAATTAAATCAATACTACTCATCATAAATCTGCATTAATGGATTAGGGAGTGGATAAAACCGCTGAACACTGGCAGTTCGATCCCGACTCAAATCCTGCAGAAGGTAGATTCTTTTGCAGGTATTTTTCGCAGTTAGTTCAGTACTTCTGACTGATAAGAAAAGTCATATATACGTTTCATTTTATTAGAATCGTAAATAAAATTCAAGTTTAAAATTGAGATTTGCGCAATAAACTTCAAATTTGTCTTTCTGTCTTTCACGTGTGGCTATATATAAATCCAAATGAATATCTGTATCATAATTTGTATAATCAATGACTATTTCTCGAGAAAGAAGGGAAGAATTAAATGCACCTTTACCAGAATTAAAACCATAAATTTTTCATATAACAGCTGAGTTTATTAATCACATAAACCTTAAGAGCGCTCACGGGGAAGTGCGATGATTCCTTATATTCTCCCTAACTTTATAAGGTATTTTCTCCCTCCTTCTAGCATGCCTTCGTAGTGTAACGGTAGCACACTCGGCGCGTACTCGAGAAGTCCAGGTACGAGTCCCCGTGAGGGCACTGCGCATTTTTCACATCTTCTGCTTCAAAAATAATACATTCGGGTGCTACTATAAAAACATTCTTTCTTTTTTTCTTTCCCCTGAGCAACAGATATTAAATTTCATCTATGTATTCGTGATTTCACATTCGAATCGCGGATCTTTTAACTACCAACTCGAACTTCTAATCACTAATGTCATTAGAAAACCGAGGGAGGAAGGCGATGTTTTGATATAATTCTTTATTTCATAGTGAACGGTATTAAAGTATGCATTTTAGGCCTGTCTTTGTGTTTTTCTACTTTAAAATAGACACTTTAAGGTCTTTTCACCCTCCCCGTGTACACGTGATCGTAATACGTATAATATTAACGCACGATATATATTTTCTTCACCTCGTTTAATTTTACCGTTCACATCAGCATTCCTTTGCTTTTCGTGAAGAAGAACATACTAAAAGGAAAAGGAAGCGAAGAAAAAATAATTAGGACTCAACCATATGCCGCAGTAATCGTTACCCTAGTTACGAGGCAAGCCGGGCTTCAGAAAAATGACCCTAAACTGCCTAGTCTGGAACATCAGACTGCAATAAAGTGGGTGTCCGTAATCGAGTAAAAACAATTGCAACACCTCTCAAAATAAAAATCTAACTCTAGAACGATGTGAGATAGAAATAAATGGCGAACTGAAAAGCTGGGTATTACATATCTATAGTCAGGAAGTACAGTCTTCTATTATCAGTTACACATCGTTAAATGCCATTTAACTGCAGCATACGTAAATGAAGAGACAGTAATAATTCGTTGTTGCCACACCAGGAAACAAAATCTTTTGACACATCAGGTTAATACGTAACGTATGACGTCATGATTTAAATTTAATGCAATGTAAGAACTTTTCTGAATATCAATAAACAAATCGTGACAGTTACCCTAATCTGAAACAAAAAACGTTGCCAACAACAGCTATTTATTTAAAATGCTGACATAACGAACAATTTTCCACATAGAACCACGTTACATGCAGTCGCATGCTTTCTTCAACGTCAAACTATGACCTTATATAATAATAATCTATTTAATATTTGGCAATGATATTTATATTTAATATTTTGTAAAACTTACTAAATTTTGATTAACAAACTCTACGATTTGAAAGCGAGCAGTGGCAACGCTTTTCGAAATAAAGCAGTCTTTTTATCTCCAGCACGCGAGACTGTTGCCACGCGAAAAAAATGAGTGCGAAAATGAGCGTTTTACCAGTTTTTAATTAATATCTCGGCTTATTAAAGTCGTACAAAGATGAGAATGGTCGAAATGTTTTTTTAGTCCAAAGGGGCTTTGTCCCTGAAGGACTATTGTTTTCGTTTTGCGATTTTGCGTCGGAAACATTAAAAGTCTGTATCACTTTTCAAACTGTTGCCACAAAATATTGCAGCCCTGTATTATATTTAAAGAAATTAAATAATGAAGAATCTGCATAAATGTATGTATATTTCTCGCATTGTGATAAAACGACGGTACCTAAAGCCATCGAATTTTGAATGACGTCATCCTGCCGCGAATATAGGCATCTGGAAGCACAAATTTGAAATTTGGAATTTGTTTTATCAACGATTTCATATTTTGTAAAACTTTTAACAAATTTTTGATTAACAAACTATAGGATTTAAAAGCGGGCAATGGCAACGTTGTGCAGAACAAAGCATTTTTATCTGCAGCGCGTGAATTGTTCTTTAATTGAAATTTATGGTTTAAATGCGAAGAACATGATATTCAATAAATAAAAGTAACATACGAAATGTTAAAAAAACGCCCCTTTAGACGCAATTTAAAATCTGAAACCTTTCAGATTTTTTTTTTAAATTTTTCCACTAATGTTTTAGAATCTGAGGTACGTCTCTCGAAATTGAACTCTCCGCTGTTCTGGAGAGTTCAATTTCGAGAGACGTACCGCGGATTCTATACACAGGAATAGACAAACCTGCAAGATTTTAATCAAATAGACAAACGTACACAGATTTTAATAGTATCGATAACCAATGTAGTAATACTGAAAGAGAACTGTAAATTTTCTGTTTTTGCTTTGTAATTTTAGTGCTTTGTATTTTTATTCCATCCTGCTTAATTAATTTTTTTTTCATTTTTTTCTTTTAGGTAAGTGTTTCTTTGGTTTCTTGAATTGCTTTTTATGATCTAGAAGGTAAGACCCTTTTTGACGCTTCTTTGCTTGTAAATGTTATATGAATTCGTTCTAATAAAAGACCTAATAGAGTCTAGAATAAATGGCATGAACACGTGATTTCCGGTATATAGGAACTGAATTACATAGTATGTTACGTCAGCATGTGTCAAAACGCCTCCTTTTTGTGGATGTCTGCTGAAAGCATCGCGGACAAGAACGTTATACAGAAAATATACGCATGGTACCGTGTAGAAAAATATCGCGGAAGAAAAAGAAAGTAAAAATAAAACATCATAGTTCTAAAAATTTGTAGTATAAAACATTGCGAGAAAATGACGCTGCGCAAAAACTTCGCAGTTTTAAAACATCATCGTTCAAAATATCGTGTTAAAAACAAAACACCTATAAATCATTGTATGTTGATAACCTCGCAGGCATGCATTTTCTATAAAACTGTTAAAGAATATTTTCGCGTAATGAATTGTTAACATGAAAATTAGGTAATATTTTTACCTTTATATTTCATATTTTTTATTACCAAATGAATTTTTTGTTGAAAAATGAAGAAGAAAACATAAGCATAAAAATATGGAAGTTTTAAATATTCTTAGCCCAAATGTTCTCGAAACGTGTATATTTGTATCAATAAAATAAAATAAAAAAAAAAACGCTCCTTTGGGAGTAATATAAAGTCTGAAAGTTTTGAGTTTTTTTTTTTCCCGCAATAGTTTGCTACGCGAAGTTTTAAAACTGCAAAATTAATTCAAATATTAATTCTTTTGTAATTTTGCTGTTGAATTGTGTATGTCATAAGTCCAAAGAAAATTATGTTTAATGAATAAAGCTAAAAAGACAAAAAGAAATGGGTGTGCAGGATTAAAAGCAATGGCAGACTGGTAGACTACGAGCTCAGCGATAACATAAGAAACCTTAAGAAATCCTTTCGGGCAAGTAGTAAAATCTAGACTCCTTTAGATTTTTTTAAACATGCTTTTTGAACTTCTGAGGTAGTTTCTAATTTTCGAGGGCGGGATAATAAGATGTATAAAGCGCAATTTCTGAATTATGTTTAAAGAAAACAAATTGAAAACTCTAATTTTGTAAAAATTCATTTCACTTGTCGAAGTTTCTATTTCTTAATGTGATTTTCTTCATGTAATTTCAGTTCCTTTCTATTTTAAAATACTGAAAGTTATACTATGTTCTGTGGCAAATTTTCTTTACCCAATTTTCTGTTTTTCCCCTGCCCGGACACTGGCGGAGTAATTAAGATGGCTGAATACCGGCAGTTCTAGCCCGACTCGGATTCATCTGCACTGGCTGGCTGCGTGGCTAATTCTTCCTACGTGTAATGTGAATACCAGCCAGTTTCCCTTAAAACGTCCTCCACAAAAATCTCTCTCTCTTAGGTAAATAGCCCTCGTGTGGTTTTCCGTATTCAGGTAACTTAAGTCAACTTCGAATTTCTTTTTTTTAAAAACTTAAATATTTTTTTTTACTCTTATGAAGTTGTCAGGTATGAAAAAAAACGATCTGTAATTTTTTACTGCTATTTAATTCAGAAATATAATTGTTTCATGCATTTCAAATCTTGCAAGTAATACTACTTACTATGCGTTTTTATATATATTCAGTGTAATAGAAAAAGTAAGTTTTTATCTTCTTCAAGTTATGTACGATTACATCTTCGTTATTCTTTAAGTGTTTTTTTTGTTTGGGTGAAGTTTATTCCAGCCGAACGCCTTCGAGCTATAGAAAGAAAAACTACAAAGACCATGTGTCTTTTTTTTTCTCCTTTTATAAATTAATTAATCAAAGTACATTCTGTATCGCTTCAAGAAATTGGAATCTCCTTTTTTTTTTCCCTTTTCCCCTTAACCGTTAACATCGTAAAAATTCGCCATACTATTTTTCTTAGTGGCTTAGATGAGAGGAAGGAAAAAAAAGCTTCATTGCTGAAGTTATGTCGCAATTAAACAAAGAAGCAATTCAATATATTAGATTAACGCTATGTATTTTTTATTATTTTTTATTATTATTATTTCTTCCTCAGTTTGTCTTTGTACCTGGCTGATCCGGAGAAAGAAAATCGCCAGAGATTTACGAAAGATAAATGGAAAAGAAATAAATAAAAGGAAAATTTCTTCGAAAGGGAATTGAACTGTATGGATATGTACTTCTTAAAGATTTAAATTCTTAAAGATTTTATATTATTTTTTTATTTATTTCATTAATTTAGTTTCTTTAATGTCTTTGTTCCTAATAAAAGATTAATTTAGTGAAAATTTATAAAATGTTAAAAGTATTCATTCTTTATAATACATCTAAATTAAATCTTTTCCCGCGCGGTTTATTAATTTAAAATGTATATTACCATTTATTATAATGCAGCACCTTCTGAAATGGAATTTTAGAATATTTTCTTAATGAATGTGAGGTTATAAGCCCGTCGAGTCTTCTTTTTACTCTGGGGAATTTCCTGATTTAATGAAATTAATTAATTCACTCCCATTTATCAAGTGTATTTTGTTACTGTATTAAGCCACGCTGTTCGATATGTCAATTCTGTATAACGGGCCCACCAGCGGCCGAGCGGTAAAGTCGCTCAACACTGCTAGTTCGGTCCGAGGTTCGAATCTCGTGAACGGGGTGGCTGCATGAGCGTTTTTGTGGTTTTCCCCATTTGTAACGTGTATACGAGACAGTTTCCCTTAGAAAGTCCTCCACGAAGGCATCCCTCCTATTCGGTACTACCAATTAATTTAGTGTACCTAAACGTTATTACAAATCAGTATATTAATTTGGTATTCGGTAGCGGAGACGACTTTTATATCATTAAGCCTAGATTCGAATCCTGGGAAGACATATATATTTTTTGCATAATTTATGATAATAACAGTGACGTTAAAGAGGGACTCCAACCACGCATCCTCTACTGTCTGATTGGGTATATTTATACCACACGAGTGTGCACAAAAATCGATATTTCCTTACATTATCTTACCGGTTCGGTTGAGAGACCGGGAATAAACACGAGACTCCATCGAGAAAATGCAGGTGGTGACGAATTAGAGTCTACCGCATTTCTACGGTCATGAACCATTGGCATTACACTGTAATAAACATAGGAATTAAAGCAGGTATTTCAAGGCCTCTCCAGCCCTGCCCCATTTGCGATTGAAACACATGTCGTCCTCACCGCACAGCTCTTACTTTCTTCACGTCATATGAGACTGTAGTCCACGTCAACCTTCATTGGTGGACTTTTCACGGAGCGAAACGTTGTCAACGGAAATGAAGTGGGAAAAAATATAAGGGAACTAGACCATCTGCCTCTGTTGTCGTTACCATGGCTACGTCAGCGTGGGAGAAAATGACCCTGAACAGCTTATTGCTGTGGACTACAGTTTGGATGACACATTCGTCTCCAGGGGTGATAATACCCCTTAGGAAAAACAACAATCATTTGTTTGGCGTAGATTTTTAATTGAAACTCTATCAACTTCGAGGGCGAACAAGTGCAGCGTCCTCTTCATCAGGGGCAAAAATGTTTCCATTCGCCCTTGAAATCGTTGAGTTTCATTGAAATTCTACGGGAAATACAGGGTTGTTGTTGTTTTGTCCATGCAGTCGATGGAAGAATGATTGCCAGAACCTCAAGGAGGTTGGACTTCCACCACACCAATTTTAAGGGAAAGCACCCCGGGGGGGGGTCCGAAAGTCTGCCAGCCCTCTTACCTACTACCGACGAGCACACGAGAAGACTCTCGGCTCGCCATATATTTAGAGTGCCCCTATGTTGAAGACACTGTACATTTGCAAACATCCATGCCTTCTTCGGGATTCGAACCCGGGCCCTATCGGTACCGCAGTAGGCCTCTCCAGCCACGAAACCGTCTGGGCAGCTCAGCGTTGGTGTTTTGCCTCAGTTTAGTTTTTATTTTGGCGTGTTTCACTTCTTTTTTGATCTATCACTATCTGTCACTATCTATCTTAATACCCGGATTGATTGGAGAACGGGTGATTTTGATCACTATATTTTTTGAATGATCTGATAATTGTGTTATTAATTATTTTAAATTTGAACCATTGGCATTACACTGTAATAAACATAGGAATTTTATGTTTGCGAATGAATTTTTTATTCCATCTTAACAATACCTCAATTGAATTGTTACCTTCATTTGTAAATTAAATTAATAATTATCATCCAACTCTAGCACTGACACACTTTTGAATTTAGCATCGTATTAACCGCAATATATTGTACAGGATGATCCACGAAAAACTGGGAAATTTCGAAACGGATATTAAGGGAAAATCGGTGGAAGAGGTCCTTATACTGTTACATGTAATATATCACTTAGGCTAAGATTTGAATTTTAGTTTATGCTGTTAGCTGTCGAAAGCCGTTTGTTGGGCGCAAGAGTTTTTCCAAAGGAGAGTGAATGTTTATCATTGAGCCTTTCCTTGCAACGCAAAACTCGTTGAAACGGAACTGCTTTTCAAATATTCGTGAAAGCGAAGAAGACAGATTTTATTCGCTTGAAAACTAATTTCCCCAATTTCAAGAAAGTGGAAGCGTTCACTATAAGAAGCAAAGTATCCGGTCTGAGCTAGATTAGATTATCTTAATAAGACAAAGCCCCAAGAGATATCTTTTGAAGAGGAGGGATGCCTTCGTGGAGGACTTTCTGAGAACAGCTGGCTCGTATTTGTTGTATATTTTATACCTTCGAATGTCATGAGATCCAATGATTACTGTGATTTCCTTTTCTTTATTACCTTGTGTTGGGAGTGTTAAAAATGACGCCATCTATGTTTTGGGCAATCTGCCAATTTTAAGCTCTGAACTTAAGTTACGCAGAAGTTGTATTCTCTTAATAAAGGCTTGTTATCCCTGCGATAAAGTTTATAATTGAATTTATTTTAACAGTATTTACGTTGCACATGGATAAAAACGCTAAAACCATCCGTGAAGCCAGTCCGTTCGCCTGGGATGGATCCAGGTCGAACTGCCAGTATTTAGCAGTGTTGACCACTCGGCCACTGGCCCGTTCCTTCAGTTGAACACCTCGTCGCTCGAATATGTTCTTAATTCTTGTTTTTACCTCCGTAAGGAATATACATAAAGGTACTTTTGTGTTAACGCAACCACCTTAGTAGAATTCGCTAAATTTTCAGAATGGGCTAAACTGTGCGTATAACCATTGTTCCGGCAACCATGCTCATAACAACCCTTGAGTCATGGATGCAACGCCTCGATTTCCGTATGCGTTCATTTTGGTTGTATTCCAAGTTTCAAAATTTTTTATAAATAAATTATGATATTTTTTGCCTTAAACTTAGTATTAAAATATGAGCTTGGGGAATTAGCCAGTTATGGAAGAAACTGCGGTGAATTTTTTAAACGGAGCAGCGAGGAAATGCGTTGCCTAGACAACCGTTGTTGCCGAGAATTGTATGAAGCCGAGTCTACGCAATTTTCTGATTTTTTTAAGTAGACCGCCGTGTACCTCGGGAGAAGAACAACGCAGAAAAATTACAAAGAGATTTAAAGAAGAATGTAGTAAGTGCTTGATTTTTTTAACACACAGAATCCTCATTTTAGTAATTCAAATGTAAAATTTAAATTTCTAAAGTATGTCTTTTTTTTTTCTTATTTTGATAATACTTACCGATTTACGATAAATATCGATGTTTGGGGATCTTTCTAAAAACCAAAAAGACGCGAAAACCAAACAGCTTGCTTCCGATAAATAAATTTTACCTTTTCATCTGTAAAAAATCGCGAAGGCAGGTGCGTTAATACAAAAGTACCGAGATAAAAATCAACTGCGCACGCGTCGGGATTGAAATTACGGATTTTGCAGTTTGCTAGCATGCACGGAGAAATGTGATAATTTTTTACAGCTTTCTGCGTAAAATAATTTTAAGAATTATACGTTTCTGTTATTTATGGCGAGTAGTTTCTTAGAACTCTAGCGTGGCGTATCATTTTTGATCCAGAAATGAAAAATGCTATGCACATTCAGGAATATAACTTCACTTATAATCTCATGAATATTTGTTCACTGTCCTCTACTTCGGTTCATAATTGAGAGTAGCTCATTTTTTCCCCACCGCTAAAGTTTTACATTTTTTTCCCTTTTGCTATTATGAATTCAAACTGCGAGAATAGTAATAAATGTCGCTTACGACCATGCATTGCTTCTTTTTTTTTAAATAAATGAGGAAAAAATATTCAGAGAAAGAGAAACGACATTGACTTTTATATTTTTGCTAGACTTAACGTAATGTTGAAATTTTCCATCATTGTATCTGTCTGCTGCTTAAGGGACCGTTCCCATATATTTATATTTCAAATATTCTTGAATGCATCTCCGGAAAGCAAAAGAAATCATCATAAAACTGCGTTTATATTGAACGTAAATGCGGTATATTATTAAAATCAAGACGTATAATTAATCAATAATTTATTCTACGTATTTTTTGTATAATTGAGGCGAGTATTTTACCATGGGGGGAGAGAAAAATTCAAAGGATAAGTAATAAAAGTTCTCTTAAGATTTCGTGACGTGGTTTGGAGACTTGAAGATCAAGAATTTACTTTAAAACGCAGGACCTACACGAGTCGCCGAACAATATAAAAAATAACAGCATATAATTAAATAAAAATTACAGTATCTGTATATATAAAGAAGGAAGTCTGTTTGTGTGTTTGTCGCGATTAACTCAGTCACTACTATAGCTGTCATCACCAAACTTTCTACGATTCCTTTCTGGGTCCTGGAAAAGGTCGACATTGTCCTCCCCCCCCCAAAAATAATAAAAAATAAGTGAAAATCGGAAAGTTTTCAGATTTTAAATTGCGTCCAAAGGAGAATATTTTTAACATTTTATGTGTTACCTTTATTTATTAAATATTATGTTCTTCGCATTTAAACCATAAAATTGAATTCATCAGCAATATCACAAAATAATTTTAAAATGAGAGAATGTTTGATACACAGTCTCGCGCGCTGGAGATAATTTTTTTTCACAGTGCCGCCATTGCTCGGTTTGATATCCTGTAGTTTGTTAATAAAAGATTCGTTAAAGTTTTACAAAATATGAAATCGGTAATAAAACAAATTCCAAATTTGAAATTTGGGCTTTCAGATGCCCGTATTCGCAGCAGGATTACGTCATTCAAAATTCGATGGCTCTAGGTACCGTTGTTTTATCACAATGCGAGAAATATACATACATTTATGCAGATTCTTCATTATTTAATTTTTTAAAATATAATACAGGGTGATAATATTTGGTGTCAACAGTTTGAAAAATAATACGGACATTCAGAATAATTCGACGCAAAATCGCGAAACGAAAACAAATTCCTTCAGGGAGAAAGCCCCTTTGGACTTGGGTGGGGGGGAAAACTAAAATCAGCGATATTAATTGAAAACGCTAATTTTCCCCTCATTTTTTCGAGTGGCAACAGTCTCGCACGCCGGAGATAAAAATCTGCTTTATTTTGCCACTGCTCGCTTTCAGATCGTGGAATTTGTTAATAAAGAATTTTTAAATTTTATACTGAAAAAAAAATATCGTTTCAAAACATTAAATACATTATTCCCGATTCCATAAACCTCGTGGGAAGTCGTTTCGACTGTTTCCATCTTCGTACGACTTCGTACGAGATATTAATTAAAAACTCTGAAAATACTAATTTTCACACTTATTTTTCCGAGTGGCAACAGTCTCGAGCTCTAGAAATAAGAATGCTTTATTTCGAAAAGTGTTGCCACTGCTCACTTTAAAATCGTAGAGTCTGTTAATAAAAATTTTGTAAGTTTTACGAAATCTCTCTATATAAAGAAGAATGTGCGTGTGTGTTTGTGTTTTCGCGTTATTGATTTCTGATCCATTATGATAACTTTTTTGCCACATTTAATGGACTAAAATTAAATATGGGTGAAATATTGGATGGAACTTGAGCTTTTACTATTACCTGATTAGAAAGACGTAAATCGTTAAAAACTGCGTGTCATTGTTGCTGATAATGAGAGAGAATTAGTTTATTTTTCGGTCGACATTTTTTATGTTTCATATCGCGGAAGACTGAAAAATATATGAATATGAATCGTATTTTTTGCATCGTTAATTCGGGAATGATTATAGCGGTATCGATTTCTCTGTTGTTAGATACATGACTCTCAATCTGACTTAATTGGCATCGGTTATTTTACATTTTAAAACAGAAACTTGCATTTATAAAACTAGGCAGATTCTGGAAATATATATTCTGGAATTGTCTTATATTGCTGCTGCATTTTAAATCAAGCCGTTGATTTGGACTATGGTTGAAAATGCATCCTACTGAGCATACGCAAATTTTCTTCAATAAGTAGAGTTTTTTAAGAAAGGATCGTTTGACATCGAAATTGTTTGTTGGCAACGGAGGACGGATTTTGAGTAGTTTCGGAAGATGCTTTTTCTCTCATTCGAAAGTTTAGCAAATCTTTAAATCAAAATTCAGCGTTTTATTCAAGCGGGGACTTGAACCCCGAACCGAACTACCTGTGTTCTGCGGCTTTTACCGCTCGGCCTTTGGTGGAACGTCTAACAATATTCATTGGTTCTACTACTTAGCAATTCATACTTACTAAAATTATATGTAACTAATTTTAAAAGAAATGAACGATGAAAAAACAAATGATACATTCATAGCAATAACTAGTTGTTGATAAATGAGAGCAGTTCGAATAGTAAAGCAGTTTCTAGTAGAATAATAATCAAAGTTTAATATAAAATGTAATAAAAATTTTCTGTTTGATAGTAAAACACAATTCTGAATATTATAAACCGTACCAGAGCCAATAAACTATACTGCCTAATTCTCGCATTTATGCGCACTGCAAAATATGCAGGGAACTTCTCCCTTGTGGTCAAAGACGACCGTTTGTAAAAATGACCAGTATTTTTTAAAGCATAAATGTTCTAAGAAAAATTGATCATATCTACTAGTGGTCCCATTTTCACAGATTTATTCGTACCAATCGTTTTTTTCTTGACAGCGGCCACCTATTAGAAGATTTAGATGCCTTGCAAGCTGCTGCTTTACGTGTTAAAATTTAGGAGCGAGTAAATTTAATAGAAGGCCTGATGAATTTGCTAGTAAGAAAGATTTAAGATCGTGTTTCCAAGATTTGCTTTTATTCGAAATTTAACGTACTTTTGCTAAATATCTTTCCAGAACAGAATATCTTGGACAACAGTAAGTTGCACAATCATTGTTTTAATAAATAACTAGTTTCTGATTAACACTTAGCTCACAAATACTTAGGCCTAGGATTCCATAATCAAATCCACGTTGCCTTGTTTTTCTAGTTCGAAAACAAGCATTGTGAGCTTTGAGGGAGTGTTGAAACACCGGTTTGGAACTTCGAACTTCTTCTTGCGACTGGCGTACAACTAAATGGTGTTGAAAAATACATCAGGATGAAACCGATAGCCTTTCACGGTGATGAGGGGGAAATGCCTAAATGCATTCGTACCGTGCCATGTAGACAAAAATAAAAGAATACTTCAGGCTATATTTAATTCGGATGTAGGAAAAAATGTCACCCGGAAAATAAGGAACGGAAAAAATGTCCCCGGAAAATAAGGAAACGGAAAATAAGTCGCAGTTCGTTTGCAATTGGAAATATAAGGCATGTTTAGAAAGATCGCCAAGCTGGGTGATAAAAGTTTTACCTCAACAACCGTAACTTCGGATTACCGGAAACATGTGCGAGTAGAAGCAAGAAGGTTTGTTAGCTGCTGTTTCTCCGTTAAGGTTAAAAATAGAGGGGTGTTTAGCGGGGGAGGCTTTTGCAATGGTAGACAACATGGAGGTAGGAAACTTTCTTCCTTCCTCCATGGTAGACAGTGGGGGAAGGCGTCTGTTATTGTCAGGTCATTAGCAGCTGCTCTCCTCGCACCGCATGTAGTTATAGCCTTAAGCTTCGGTTTAGTGAAACACTAATTGACGCATAATAGAAAACGAATTCATCTGAGCTATGGTATAAGAAACAGTTGTAGATGCAATTTCAAATTACGGTTTGCGATAAGAATAGGAATAAATTTTTTAACTAATTAATTTTCACATATTTTTTTTCCTCATATGATTTTAATTAAAAGTAACGTATCTGCACAGGAAACAATTGTTTAATTTTGCACTTAAATTGAAAGCAAGAATATTACAGTTATTAAAAATCAAGAGGATTATTTCAAAATTATTAGTCCAAAGGGGCTTTGTTCCTGAGGGACTATAGTTTTTATTTTGCGTTTTTGCGTCGAATCACTCTGGATGTCTCACTTTTCAAACTGTTGCCACCAAATATTATTGCCCTGTACTTGAAGAAATTAAATAATGAAAAATCTGCATAAACTTATGTATGTTTCTCGCATTGTGATAAAACAACGGTATCTAGAGCCATATAATTTTGAATGACGCAATCCTACTGCAAATATGGGCAACTAAAAGCCCAAATTTGAAATTTGGAATTTTTTTTATTGTAGATTTCATATTTTGTAGAATTTTAACGAATTTTTGATTAACAAACTCAAGAATTTCAAAGCAAGCAATGGCAACGTTGTACAGAAAAAAAAACATTTTTATCGCCAGCGCGTGAGACTGTGTATCGGAAATTCTAAAAATATGCTCAATTTAAAATAACTTTGCGATACTGCTCTTGAACTGAATTTTATAGTTTAAGTGAGAAGAACATGATATTTAATAAATAAAGGTTGCAGAAACATTAGGATTTTTGGAAGCCGAAGAGATGAAAAATATGCAATGCCTTCGCCGGGAATCGAACCACGGTCCTCTGAAATTCCGGCTCAGTTTGCTGACCATTACACCACGAAGGCACGCTACGAAAGCAGGAGATATACCTTATAAGGTAACACACAAAAAGTTTAAAAAAAAAGCCCCTTTGGACGTAATTTAAAATCTGAAATCCTTCAGATTTTTTATTTTATTAAAATTTTAAAATCTAATTAAAATGGATCCTTTAACCATGTGATCTGGATTTAAACATTTAATATACAATGAACCCTCTTATGGTGACCTCTTCCAAAAGAATTTGTCAGAGTAGACATTAACACTTGTGCCGGGCATTATCTCTAGACGACCACTTCCACCAAAGACATAAATAATTAGAAACGTGGATGATCGTCTTAGGATTTAATACATTTTACAATGCACCAATGCGTGATCCGGACCATCTAGTAGCCCATAAGCGATTGGCGGCCATCTCCCTAAGACGATCACTTCCAAAAGTGACCAGCATTTCTAAAGGTATAAACAAACACTTGTACTGAACATCATCTTTCTAGGGTGATCACCTCCACAGAATACCAAAAATCAACCAAAAACATGGATGGATTAGGATTATTCAATCATGGTAAAGCACACGAGGGCTATTTACCTAAAGGGAGGGATGCCTTCGTGGAGGCTTTCTAAGGGAAATTGACTCGTATACACATTACGCATGGGAAATACCACGAAAATGCCCATGTAGCCAGCCTGTTCGCCGGATTCGAACCACGGAGCGAACTACCAGTGTTCAGCGTCTTTACCGCTAGGTCGTTGGTGGGCTGAAACATGGATGGTTATCTTCGAAAGGATTTTCCCTCATAACTGGTTACTGGTTAGACCTGTGTTCGATTTCTAGCAAAGCAGCTTTTCGTGGTTTTTCCCCTGTATTACGTGGTTACGAGCGAGTTTTCCTTAGGAAGCCCTCCACGAAGACAACCCTTCGTTTAGGCAGATAACTTTCGTGCGCTTTGTTATAATCAAGTAAACCAAACCAGATTAAGGAAACTTATTCATTCTACTCTCTAAATTGTGCTCCAAACCAAAAACGTACGTGGGAACTTTTCGTATTCATAACCTAAAACGTATGAGAACGGAAAATTAAATAAATTTAATTATTTAACTTGGTTATGCAGAATTCTAATTTGTGATTTATCCCTAGTTTCCAAAAATCTGAGCATGAATAATCGTGTAATAAAACATAGACCGATAACTTGGATGACTTTCAACCACTAGCAGCCGAGAGGTAAAAATCGTAGAATATTGGTAGTTCGACTGGCGTTCAAACCATGTAGGATGCGCTGCTTACCAAATTTTCGTGTTTTTCTCCATGTGTAACATAAATACCAGTCAGTTCCTATAAGATGTATGAAATCATTTTTAGATAACTCGACACTATAAACAGTCCTCCATAAAGGTATCCATATCCCCTTTGGCAGATAATCTTATGGGATTTATGGAATCTTATGGGCCATAACCTAAATAATAATCTGATTTGATGATCATGTTAATCTACTCTCAAACTGAAGCCTGTGATGCTTTAATTAATGTTTTATTTATCATAAACTGTGTTAACTGCTTTAAATTAACCAAATCAGCATTTTTTTCTATCAGATTTCCTTTTTTAAATTTTTGACATCATTTTAGAATCCGAAATATGTCAGATCGTTTTAGTAAGACATAATATTTGTAACTGTTTTACATATAAGTACAGAGAATGTCATGACGGCGAACTCTAAATGTGTTTCCTACAACACAAATAAACAGGCTTTTGTACATTTGCCTCTGTTAATGCAACCATCTACCTATATTAGTGGCCTAAACCGCTTGAAGCCGTTAGCGATCGTATTAGAAAAGTCTCATTATATTTGCATTTTTGTGGCATTTAATAATTTCAGTTTCATGACTGCCTTATAAATTATAATATTGATTTTTCAAGGTAGTGTAACAACTTTCAATATAAATTAGAATAGTAATAATCTTTTGCATTCCATTCGGATTATTGTACTCGTATGAAAGCATTGAATCAATTGTTAAACATTATTTTATACGTAAGTTATTGCAAAAATTCAAAATTCTTAATTAGTATGATAATTTCCAATACTCAGGCTTTAAATGCCCAAGTTATTTAATTTTATGCCAAGATTTAAACTTTGTGCATTTACAAAGAGATGATCTCAATTATGGAACTTTTTAACATCTGCAGCTGGTTAAAACTGGTTGAAACCTGTTGTAGTCTCAATTTCGTAAGCAAAACCATTCTCGCACTGATTTGTGAAAAATTGGACTTTCGTTATTATACAAAAATAATGATGAATTTAAGCATTTCTGTGGAATGTTAGATGGGCTGGCATTTTTGCCAGCTCATCGGATATCGGAAGGGTTAGCATATTTGAAATCCATTGCGCCTACGGAAGCGCTTGATCTTGTTCTATATTTCAGTCAAACGTACGTTGAAGGAACGTACCGTCGTGTAAATAGAAATCATGGCGGTCGTTCCGAAAATTCACTATCACTAACCTTGCAGAGAATTCCACCCCGTTTCCCTCCAGAGTATTGGAGTGTTTATGAAGCCACTGTAAATAAAGAATCCAAAACAAATAACTTTTGTGAAGGATGGAATTTAAAAATTAAAAATTTAGCTTCCGGCTGTAGTCACATAAATTTGTATAGAATGATCTCCGCGTTAAAGTCGGATCAAATAACAGTTCATTACAACATAATAAGAAGTCGCACTGGAGAGTGCCCACCATTGAGAAAAAATAAAAAAAGAGAGGTTTTGAAAAATCGCTTGGAAAATCTGTTAATGGATTTCAGAAGTGGAACCAAATCACTTCAAGAATTTTTAATCGGGATAGGGTATAATATTCGTTTAGATGATGTTTTTTAAACTAAAAGGTAGTGTTATTAATTTTATTTATTGTGAATTTAATGTATTAATAAGTTTAATGGTAAATTAATAAAAAATTATATTTACAATTTTTTGCAATAAAATATTTTAAAATGATTAAAAATCCTATTTGTTATAATTTTTAGAATTCAATACTTCTTTTTTGATATATGAAATTATAAATTATAGTCACAACTAAATTATTTATTCATAGGCAGTATCTGGTAATAAGAATTAATTAATATAGACGAATATTTATTTTGTATTTCTATTTATTCAAACCACGTAAGCTGCTAGTATATTCTTCTTCCATTGCGGTTTGTATGCCTAAATAGCTATGGTATTGCTCATTTCTGTAACAGTTTTTTTCTCGCTTAAAATTCAATATAAGGTAGCTGAAAATTTATTTAACAACGCGGTGAATAATGTTATTATATGGAACTATTAAACAAATATTCACATTTGGATAAATCAAAATACTGTGTTTTTTGCTTTCGAAAATATCAAAATATGCATTGTTAAAGATACTTACTTATACATGAAGTTTATGTAATCGGCAAATGACCAGTTACTAGATGAAAATATTGGAATTTTTATCCAAACATGAACATCGACTATTCTAAATGGATATTTAGGATTTTTCTAAATTAATTTTTTTTTCTAATAAGTAAGAAAATATTTTAATAACAATGCTTGTAAAATGAGATAAAACTGAAATCTTAGACTGGCGTTTAAATTTTGTTCGGAAAACGTTCTATGCATTTAAAAAGAATCTGACGCAAAAATTTTTAATAGATTATTTTGTGCACTGGAAATGCAACAGTTACTCTGTATTTCTTTGAAATGCATACAATTTAACTACTAAACTCACACCTTTCTCGTTTAAGTTTTGCCTGTTTTGTTTTTAAAATAGCGTTTTTCTTACAAAATTCATTACACGCTGAGATTTAGAGCCATTCAGGCTTACCATAAAAATACATAAAACTTTGTATATTACAGAAAGAAATAAAATATAAAGCTTTTGAAATGCAAAGGAATTCACGTGGAAAAAAAAACTATAATGAAATGAAATTAGATTTAATTTAAGAAAGAAAGGCAGGATAAATTATTTTTAATTATATTAACAATGTAGTGCAGATGCAACAACAAACTACGAAAACGCAATTAATTTCAGTACAGTAACATTATAATTAATTTAAGCATTGATGGTAACAAAGGTTTAAATTAATTACCAATGTGTAATAAAAAATAAGTTAGCGTGTTCAATCAACGAACACCAATTCTATTTAAGTGTACAAAATATTTCATTTATACTCTTAAAATTATCGCTGCAGGAAAAGAACACGTTTTATACTGTTTTAAGTTAAGCAATACTCGCTCTTAGCGGAATTATACAAATCGACTATTTTAGTAAGAAAGACTTCAAAATTTTAGATACATAATTTATTTCAAACATTTGTACATCATGAATCGTTTATTTTAAAAGTAGATTTTCGGTAACAAACTGTATGGAATACAATTCGTTACCAGGTACACTTAGAAGTGATAGCTTTTGTACCGGCGAATTAATTTAACAAGGACATTAGTAATACTTCTATCAGCATGAACTTGTTCAGTTTCTGGAGAAATTTCATCTATCATAATTAAAAGTGATTAATGAATACATTTAAAGCATATTTAATCGTTCAACTGCCAAGATAAGCACTAAACAAAATTCGTATTAATTTGAATTTGCAAAGAATGCCTTTGTGCAAATTGCAAATAACTTGGGACATATAAATTTGATCGCTTATTTACTAAGTTTCTAAGCTGATTTACTAAGACTTAGAATGATACTCAAGGCCAGCGCTAAACTTTTTACCGCACGGTGCCTGCCTGCTTTACAACTTCAAAATTCTGCCACCCAGCTCTTTCCAAAGTTCTAAAAATTTTGCGTCCTCTCAATTCTGCCGCTCGGTGCAGCGGCATCGATTGCATATGCTCTGGCACCCGCCCTGATGATACTAGGAATGACTGGGAAATGATAATTCAGATAATTTTTATTATCTGAATTGTCATTTCCTCATTCATAAACATGATGTTTATTAAAAATTACAAATGTTTTAAGTAATGACAACCTTAAAAACTGGTTGTTAGTAGCTTTAATTTTGACTCCATACATTTCAACAATTAAAAATGCTCTTTTTGAGTCCTTTTCTAATAATGTTAATATTTTGAATGATATTTGTTTCAGAACTGCTAAGAAACTGATAACAAAATTTGAAATACAAAAGATGTACTGCAATTTTAAGTCTGAAAAGTAATTAATTCAAACTTAAAAGCTCTTGAAACATAGAACTTGAACTCAAAACAATAAGAATAGAACTTTGCATTCATTTTTTTTATTATACGATTGTTACTTCATTGATAACAATGCTATAAATAGTTCATTTAGAATTACAACTACAATTGCTGCATTCGAATCCACATTTCTTACTAATTATTTAAAACATGAAAAATGAGAAATTATTTTTATGTACTTTTTATCTCCAAAGTCATAATAAAGTTTTCTCATAAATAGAAAATTGACTGTTTTCAACAGTTTTCACCTGTTCGTCAAGAAACATTTCTGTTACGATCCTAATTAAAAATTACAAAAAGTAGAACATAACCTGTTTCACTCGCAACAAATGCAGAAAGAAAAAATATAGTATAACTGCAAACACATATGAAATTTGCTAAAAACAAATTCTTTGGCATTAATTTTGGATTTTATTTAACTCAATTTTATTTGGAAAAAAAAACTGTTATACTAGCATGTTTATTAGAAAATTGCGAGAGGTCTACTTTAGGGAAGGGTTGCATCATGGGGGACTTTCTGAGGGAAGCTGGCTTGTATTCACAAAGGCTTGTATTCAAGGTTTTGTATATAAGACAAAACCTTGAAAATATCTATACAACATGCTCATTCACAGGAATTGATTCAGACTGAACTAGCAGAGTTCAGCTCTCCGTTACAGGTGGCCCACTTTTACAACTAGTAAATAAACGAAAAATGTTATCTGTTGTGGACACATAATAGTTCCCTCTAATATTTCAAATCTTTCTTTCGTAACGGTGAAAATAACACCTACGATCGGTAATGTGTACGATCAAAACAACAGTGCTCATGTTCGGTTGGAGGCCTACGTTATTCAGAATTAGATGGCTCTAGGTACCGTTGTTTTTTGAATCTTCATTAATTAGTTTCTTTAAATAAAATGCATGGCAGTAATATTTTGTAGCAACAGTTTGAATCAACGCAGAAAGTGAAACGATGCAAAATGTCGTTTTGAGACTAATAGCCCTTTGGATCTAACGCCCCGTTGGGCTAAAAAAAATAAAATAAATAAATGTTAAATTAGCGAGTTAAAAATCAGAAATAGCAACATTTAACCGATAAGAAAGTCAGAACTCCTTGCGACCTCGCTCGAAAAATGAAATTTTGAATACAATGATAATTTTGCTTCTTTACTAAATTATTCTTATAACAGGGCTTGCATGAAATATCTCTACTACACGAAATTTTTTCATACCAATAAATTGCTGAGGTTAGGAACAGAAAGTACAGTAAACCCTTACTAAGATGACTAACACAGGTTCATAAGATTTTGGGCTCTTGCGAATTAGAGAAATAGCTCTCAGCACCGATATCCAAGTTCTTAGAAATACTGATCATCATAGGAAGATGATCACCAGAAGAAAGTTCACTGTTCACATTCTGAAGTGTATTATTCTATAAATGAAAATATATTAAGCCGATTCAATTGCGTGTATGCCCCTATCTATATTTATATATAAGAAAACTAAAATAGTAACAAGAAAGTAAGAAGCAGTTGCTAAAGAAACATTTGATATTTTAATTCCAAAAAATGAAAAAATGAGAAAAAATTAATTTTAAGCATCATAATTAAAGCAATTCAAAACAATTTGGCAAATTACAATGAAACAAGAAATAAAATAATGTGAACGCAATACATATTGTTGCATGCATACGGGTTCATTTGGAACTGAATGCACAAATGCGATGAAACATGAATAAGATTTATTATTATCACAAATAAATAAAACAAAATACAATGCTTCAATTTTCTCTGATATTCGTACAGTATTTCAATATCTCACAGTAGTTACCTTTTAACTACGCAAACCTTCAGCAGAACTCAATTCAAAACAGCTACAGAAAGCTAATCCGCGATTTCGCTACAATCAACAAGAGCAGTTTTCTAAGCAAACTCTTATAACAACAACAAACTAAGTAACTAACTGAATTGAGAGGTTTTCCTCCTTTTTATAAGATTTTTAAATCGCGCGCGAGAATTTTGTGGAATTTTCTAGCACTTTCTCAAAAGGGATATTTATTTATTAAATGTTAAAACGCACGCGCTCTTTTAATTTTCAATTTCCGGCTTAGCTTTCCTTTAACATTCGTCACGCGCTGCACTGCGCGGGGAATAAAGCAGTTTAATTTATAATTCGACTAACATTAGCTATTTCCAATCCGTAACAATATCAAATCCGTAACAATATCAAATAAATTCGAATGAAAAAAATTTTGTTTACAAAATTGGTAATTATTACTCGAAATATCAAATGTACCATTAGCAACTGCTTCTTACTTTCTTATTACTATTTTAATTTCATAAAAAATTTTCGGCTAAATGCGCAATTTTTAGACCTTTATGGTCTCTTTCGTTCAAGTTTTCTAACTAATTTTTAAGTTTTATATTTAAGAAAAATTATAATATAAAATAAATATAGTGTAAAAAATATGTTACCGTTAAAGCGTATAATTCAGTTATATCCTGGAAAAAGTATTTGACGGAAAAAAGAAACAGCCAAGCCGGTTTAGCTAATTATTTAAAAATTAACTATATTAACTAGTATAGAATATAATATTCTATAAACTAACTAATGATAAATGGCGCCCAGATGGTGTAGTGGTTAGGGAAGTAAACTGCAATACCTAACTGCCTGGGTTCGAATCCAGGGGAATGTACAGTTCTAATTGTCTGTCCCTTCATAGGAGGCAAAGGTGGCCCACCTATTAGGTGCCTGCATAATAAAGTGACCACCACTTCTGGTATTAGTAGTGGCCAAGTCGAAGTCGGCTGAGGGCCCATCATTCATATTTTAAAAAAAACTTAATAACAAAAAATCTGGAAAGGTTTCAGGTTTTAAACTACATCCAAAGGGGCTTTTTTTTTTAAACGTTTTGTGTGTTACCTTTATTTATTAAATATCATGTTCTTCGCACTTAAACCATAAATTTCAATTCAACAGCAATAACTCAAAATAATTTTTTTTTGGATTTTTTTGGATTATTCAATTACGGCAAAGCACACGAGGGCTATCTGCCTAAAGGAAAGGATGCCTTCGTGGAGGACTTTCTAAGGGAAACTAGCTCGTTACACATGGGGAAAACCACGAAAACGCCCATGCAGCCAGCCCATTCGCGAGATTCGAACCTCGGACCGAACTACCAGTGTTCAGCGTCTTTACCGCTCGGCCGCTGGTGGGCCTCAAAATGATTTTAAAACGAGCATATCTTTAGAATTTCCGATACACAGTCTCGCTCCCTGGAGATATTTTTTTTTTTTTTTATAGTGTTGCCTTTTCTCGCTTTTAAATCGTTGAGTTTGTTAATCAAAAATTCGTTCAAGTTTTACAAAATATGAAATATTTAATAAAACAAATTCCAAATTTGGGCTCCCAGATGCCCATATTCGCAGGAGGATTACGTCATTCAAAATTCGATGACTCTATGTTTTATCACAATGCGAGAAATATACATACGTTTATGCAGATTTTTCTTTATTTAATTTCTTAAAATATAATGCAAGACACTAACACTTATTGACATTATAAAATATCTGTCGTTTTATAAATTAACTGATGATATATCTTAGTGTTTAGAAAACTATATTTCATTTTACGGATAGATTAAATAAAAAAGAAAAACGGAATGCATAATATAATATTATCGTTAGATTCGTTAAACCGTAATAAAAAATAACACAATATACTACGCCAATAGTTCTACTTAAATTTTTACAATTTCTGAATTTATTAAGCTACTTAGTCCTGCAAACAAGCAGCTTTCGCGAGCCGTCTTTACTCACAATTCGTCATTTATCAACACTTTAATGTAAACAAACTGTTAGCTTCCAGTTAGGGATGGCTGAAATTTAGTTTGAAGGCCGGCAATCATTGATATAACAGAGGAGAAACATTTGCTCCCCGTGAACTCTTTCCTTCCGGGGGACGTGGGTCGGTTTCCTAAATGAAATGGGGAAGCAAAGGCGGGGGAGAACATACTATTTTCCTGCAGGCAAGTTGGAAAAAAACCTGCTCTGGAAATGACCTTACTCAGCTGCAGCCAGCTCAACAGCTTACCCTTAAAACCTCCCTCAAGAGAACTCGCGATAACCCTGTCGGATAAATTAGAATTTGGCATGTTTCCAAAGTTCCGATTGGCGATAATATTTGGCGAGATTTTAGAGTTCCTTTTTTTCCGTTCCTTATTTTCCTAGTGACATTTTTTCCTTTCCTTATTTTCCGGGGACATTTTTTCCGTATCCCTTTTTTCCGGGTGACATTTTTTCCGCACACCTTTAATTCGGATGGTACTGGTGTTTAATTCGGCTCCAGTGCTGGTGCTTTAAAGTCATTCATTTTCTTTTAGTTCCTGTAATCGACAGGATCGTATTCACCAATAAACGGTTTAAATTGCTGTTTCACGCTGTGATTGGTTATTACATGTGATTGGTTAGTGCATGCAACCTCAGATTTTCTAAGGTAAACATTTGCCCTAGACAGCAGGGCATAGTAGGAATCAATATTTTAAGCATATGTTTCAACGGAGCTTGCTTCTAATCATTTGCATTAGCCTCAACTTTCTTCAAAATCCTAAAAACTGTACATTTTGCAGTTAGTACACATCCCCTTCCCAACTGAAATTACGGGGGAGTCCACGGAGCTAGAAGGCTAAAAAACAAACACCCCAATGTCGAGGCATTTTTTATTGCAACGTCTCTAGTGGCAAAGCGGGGGGGGGGTTCTTCTAAACGACTGTCACATGCATATCTGTCTTCACGAATATATATCCTTGCATATTCTGCAATTCTTTTTTTATTCTCCACTCCCCTCCCCAGCCCTCGTTCGGGGGTGACGAGGAGAGGGATGTCGTGTGCCACTGCCGGCAACGGATTCGGGCAGGCTAATGCGTTTCAGGAAAAGATGACAAAATCAATAGGTGAAGGCTAACCAGCTGTCGGTAATGGGTTCGTGTTGGGTGCGGTTCTCTTATGGTTGGCGAAGCTAAATATAGACTTGGCACTCTGTGGCCCTCAAAACGTTTTGTGAATGGTTTCGCGTGGTAGGAAGCTTGAAATCAGAATGAAATGATTTTTATAGAAGAGGTAAAAGCAGAAGAGAAAATGTAAATAATAGTCCAGTCGTATATCAATTTATGGAGGAATTTATGGTTCGAAAGATCATAACCATTCCTTGCAGATTCCTTAACCATCCAATCATTTTCTTTCTGATAACGCTCGTTCCATGTATTTCTAGAATAACAGAAGTTTGTTTTTTATGGGAATTACTGTATATGTCTGGAAATAAGCCGATCAGTGTGCAACTCGAGAGGTAAGATTTTGCTTCCAAAAATTCAGCCAGAACTCGAGAACCTTCCATAACACCAATTTAAAATTGCTGTATAAATCCATCTGTAAAATATATCGCCATAAATGTGCATAAATGGTTGTCGAATTCAGATAGGTGTATCAGACGAGCTAAAGTATATAATTGTCAAATCGTCTTTAGCTTCCATTCATAAAACTGAAATAAGAGCATTGCAGAATGAAAGGGTATCTTTTGCTCTATTAGCGTCTGTTATTAGTTTTCTCAATTTTATAGCATGCGCTTCATTTGGCGCTTTGGGAATGGCGATTCGTGGGGAATTTTACTTTGTTTCTCAGTTTATGGAGTCATTAGGGGTGTTTTTGAAGGAGGAGTAGCAGTACATAAAGGAGCAATCCTCTCGCCGGGACTCAAACCTGGTCCTCTCGAATACGCGCCGAGTGTGGTACCGTTACACCACGAAGACATGCAGAAATGAGGGGAAAATGCCTTATAATGCTCCCTTTTTAAAGGGTCGCCAAATTCTGGTGGTGAAGAATCATCATCCACCACCTTTTTAGTTCGGGCGCCACTGTAGAGTCGTTAGATTGTTTTGAAGCAGGAAATGTGAAAATTGAGCAGTACACTCACAGGGACTCGAAATTGGACCTCTCAAATACGCGCCGAATGTGCTACCGTTACCCCCACGAAGGCATGCAGATCTTAATGGTGTAATAACCAATCTGAAGTCTTCTCGGGATACCTCTCCTACATCATTTCCGCTTTTAATTTACAAATAAACTTACAATTATCTTATTTTTGGTATAGTAAAGCATGTCTGCACAGTGAAGGTGTAGTACTGCGCTATTTTTAACTTTTGGTAAGCATTGCTGTGGACGCAACTGAAGACGGTATTGTTTGCTTGATGGGTGATTATGATTTAAAGGTGAAATGGAGGAGGATGACATTCACCCGGTTTCGGCTCTAGCAGAGCGAGACCTTCCAACTATCACTAAAAAATTCTTAGTCAGATACCAGTGCTAATAATTTTGATTAATATACTGTATGAGGGTTAAATAAAATGAAACAGTTTTTTTCAATTATTTAATCTATGTTGTAGCCCCGGGGGGCCCCCCAAACGGGGGGGGGCCACGAGAGTACCGGCTATTCCCCTTCTCAATTGCTCTTCGGTCGTGATCTCCGTCTTCCGAGTGACCTGCTTTTCGGCCGTCCTCCGGATCTGTCCCCGGAAATTCAGCTGCGCACTCTGTGGATACTCGACGCGTATTCAAGAGGTCCAAGGTTTGAGTCCCGGCGAGGGAACTGCACAAAATTCCTAATGACTCTGCAAATGGCGCCTGAACTAAAAGAAGATGGACAATTATTCGTCACCACCAGGATTTGGCGAGTAGGTCCTCTAATCCCCAGTCACCCTTTAAAAAAGGGGGAGTATATAAGGAATTTTCTTCCTCCAGAAGTCCGGGTTCTATTCCCGACGAAGGCATTGCACAGTTTTCATCTCTGGTACTTCACAAAAATCTTAATGACTGCGAATGACGCCTGAACTAAAAGAAGATGGACAATAATTTGCCAACATCAGGATTTGGTGACTAGGTCCTCTAATCCCCAGTCACCCTTTAAAAAAGGGGCAGTATATAAGTTATTTTCTTCCTCCAGAAGACCAGGGTTCGATTCCCGACGAAGCCATTGCACATTTTGCACCTCTCCTGTGTCACAAAAATTTTAATGGCTCTATAAACTTTAATAATAAAAAAGCTGCAAAAATTATTTATTTTGTGAATAAAGTATTTCATCGTAATAAAACACGTCTTATTTTCTCTGGGTCATTAATATATTATTATCGGTGGCAGATGCGTATATTTTACAAATACCTTCGCATAGAAGCAAAGATAAAAACATCTTCTGTTGGGCAATTCTAATTCTAAAAATTTTTATGATAGAAAGTATGAAACTTACAAACATTTGAATACTCAGTCCTCCTTTTTTCTTTAAGTATGGTATTAAATTTCCAATTATCCTCAAAAGATATGTCCCACTTCATTCCACGTCACTTCTGTAAGGCTGATTCATATTCTTAAAATCAGAACCGTACCTCTTCCTTCAGAAGTCCACATTCACCTATTCTCTCTTGCCATTTCAGTGAATCCCTCTTCCTCTGAAAGCTTTTTCTGCGCTCTCCTCCCTGTAGCTCCTCTTTTTTCGGGTGGGGGGACGGAGATGTTTTTCGAGTCCACTACCCCTCGACTATCCCCCCGAAAGTTTCTTCTAAGAATGAAATCGGGAATATCTTTCCAGCAGTCCTTTATTGCTTTCTCTTGCCGGTCAAGTCACCGTCGAGTCACTCGGGATTTTCATGGCGGTGGTTGAAAAGGGAGGTGGACGGTCATCGTCGATATCAATTACCAGAGTGAATCGAGAGGCATCTTCATTCGAGAAGCTCCATTCCTCTAAGGTAAATCATAATGGTCTGCAATAAACGTACTGTTTGGAAAAGGAGGGGAGGATTAATTTCAGCTTCTTTTTTGTTACCTCCTTTCTTGGAAATGAAATGGCTAGTGCCATCTATTCTCCCGTTGTCAGAGATAGATGAAAAGGAATGAAATGGAATACTATGAAACCCTTAGAACTTTACTGGATTCTTAAAAGGACGTGGTCTATAGAATACTGTAAATTAATACCTTTACGGTATTATTAAAGGGACCTGGTCCTTAGAATACTAATAATATCTTTACTGGATTATTACAGGAACTTCATCCTTAGAACACTATAAAATAATACGTTTACTTGGATTATTAAAGGGACTTGTTCCTTAGAATACTATAAACTTGGACTTATTAAAGGGACTTAGAATACTATAAAATAATACATTTACTGGATTATTAAAGGGACTTGTTCCTTAGAATACTATAAAATAATAGCTTTACTGGATTCTTAAAGGAACTTAGAATATTATAAGACCTTTACCAGGTTCTTAAAGGGACTTGGTCTTTATTATACTATAAACACCTTTACTGAATTCTTAAGTACCGGACTTTTGAAAGAACATGGTCCTTAGAATACTGTTAAAATAATACTTACTTTCTTTAAAGGACTTGGTCCTTAAACTACTATAGAATAATATGTTTACATGATTCTTAAAGGAACTTCATCCTTAGAATACTATAAAATAATAGCTTTACTGGATTCTTAAAGGAACTTTGTCTTTTGAATACTATAGTAATACCTTTACCGGGTTCTTAAACGGACTTGGTCATTAAATTACTATAAAATAATTTATAGATGTATAGTATATAAATAATGTATGTAAAATAATATATAGATATATATAGATGTATAGTCTACATAAGAGCGGCTGGAGCAATCGCGTAGACCCTCTACAGTGTCATCGAAGCTAACAAGCATAAGAATAATATCATTTTAAAATGTTGGAATTAATGTTTTTCTTCATAAATAAATTGAATTTTTAATCTATTTCCCTTTATGTTATTCTGGCATTTTTTTTTAGTTATTTGTTTGTACATCAGGAGGGGCAGCAAATTCAGAGACTGCCCCCAGGCGACAACAGAAGTTCTAGCAATGTTACCGTAGAATAGAAGAGTAGAATTAATAAAGAATTCTAACAAACGTGACAAGTAAATCTACAAAGTTATACGTCAGAGCTAAGTAATGTTATAAAAAAATGCAGGCAGCGCAATATCTATGACGACTGAAATGTGTAGTGTAATTTTGACATTTCTGAGAGCTTTTATACCTTACAAAAATCCATGTGCTCTTAGATATTTTCAGAGCGTAAGTTGTAACATATTTATTTATTTTATCTAACCAATTATTTTATGGTAAATGTCTTTACTGCTATTCTCCATTCTTTTTTGCTGCCAGAATGGTAATTTCCATGCATACAATAAACGCCTAAAGCGAGACAGCCCACTTAGTTATGTGCGGAATTCGGATTTTATGAATCTATATCGTTTAGCCGTTTTGCTCCAGATACTTCTTTTAATTATGTTACCATCCGTGAGGAATTGTCTACTAATATTGTCAAGGACAACCATCACCCGGAACTCCTCAGGCAAATGGCTCTTGAAATCATTAATGATATTCCAGCCCAGGCCCTTGTGATATGTACAGATGGAAGTAGATCAGATAAGGGTACATCAGGGAGTGGCATCTATTGTAACACCCCTGAAGGAAATACCGGATGCAACATCAGAAACTCTGATCATTGCTTCGTCTTCAGATCGGAACTTATCGCCATCAGCAAAGCACTTGATTATGCTCTGTTCAAGTAGTGACATTATATGGATTCTGACAGACAGCAGAAGCTTCATTCAGTACCTTAAAATTGACCTAAGATCATGGATAAGATCTGTCAGGATATTGTATCTAAACTTTTTCGAGCTCGGACAGCGTAAATCAATATATCTCCAGTGGATACCGTCCCATGTTGGGGGTGTATGGTAACGAAACAGCTGACGATCTGGCAAGAAAAGGTTGTGATCTTCCTACACTCACTTCCACTTATTTATGCCCAACCGAAATTCATGCCTATTACAAACATAAAACTGACACGGCATGGAAAATTTCTCCTGTTCACCAGTCGTATTTCGATGGACAACCAGGCCTGTCACTTCTGAGTAAAAGATCTAGGCCTATCCAAACGGCCATGGCCTGATTCAGAAGTGGGCATCTTCCATGCATGAAATTCAAAGAGAGAGAAAATACCTTCCCTTCGTGTAAGAAGCAGGTTCCCTCCCGCTCACCTGCTGTTAAAGGCGTTGTTGTCGGCTGAGCAAGACGACATCTGCGATTTGCTTGTGCGACAAGGTCTCTTGGACTTGGTGTAGGCTTTCCTGCCCCAAGAGGATTTGAAACAACAACAAACAACAGAATGGTAATTTTAGTTCGAACGTATTCAAATAAGGAAGAAAGATACAGTACTTAGATGAGATTTTAGATAAGACACACACACACATTGTGCAAAGCGTGTTCCGCTTACTGAAGACCACGTTGCTAGTTGAAATTCTGCGATAGCAACAAGAACTAAAAGCATTCACTTCCCATAATTCCCTGGGTTCCCAGGCGGACTTTTGAAACTAAACTCTCTCTTACAAATTTCTGCATTTCGTATAACTCTCTCGTATAATACCCGACACTATACCAATTGCCCATGGTCACAACTCCCAGGGACACGGAGATCACAAAGATGAGGAGCCCATTGAAACTGTCTCTGGCCACCGTGTTAACTACTCGGATGGCATAAGCTACTATCCTCCCGCCGGGGTAGCATAGGTTGAATATTTCGGCAATAGGAACCCGGTCCGTACTCCCCAGCGTTACGTCTGTCAGACATAGCATTTTTAATCCAAGTGAGTAAATCATGGTGGTGATGAATTATCATCCACCAGATTTTAGTTCGAGCGCCACTTGTAGAATCGTTTACAATTTTGGGGTGTGAGACGTGGTAAATCCGCAATTCCTTCGCCGGCATTCGAACTGCGGGTCTTCTGACTGCCAGCTGGACGTGCTTGCAATTACACCCCAAAAGTACGCGGTATGGAAGGATAAAATCCCTTACAAAACGAAATATGAAATTTGCTGAAGTAGATCTGATAATAAAGTAAAAAATATGTATATAAAAATAATAACAAAATGTAGTTTTCTGTCGTCTTGTCCCTGACGAACTGCTTCTCGCAATTAACATTTTAACCCTTTGACTGCTAACAGGACATACATGTCCCACTAAATGTTCAAAAATTACTGCTGGGTAATACTTAAAATCTTCTGAATGTTGGGATCATCTTCCAATAGTTGGAAAATCAAGACGTCGCTGTGCTCGTTGGGCACAAATGAACATAAAGAAAAAACAAATATGAGTTGCCTAATGTGTAATGTTAGAGTACGCAAAGAATGCTTTACCTTATACGATGTAAATCTGTTTCCCTATCTATCTAATTCTGTACTAATTCTAATTTACTCTAATCTATTTGTGTATCGTACAATGTGAATGTATTTCATGTAGTAGAGTTTTCCAGAATGATAGGTGTGCTTATAGTAAGAGAATCGATACGTGTGGGGGCATATGAATCCCACCACTACGGCTGCGACATATGTGGCCCCGTTTTTGGCTTCAAAACCGTTTGTCAATTAAAATTAAACAAAAAAGTTTCAGATTTTAAATTACGTCCAAAGGGGGCGCTTTTTTAACGTTTTGTGTGTTACCTTTATTTATTAAATATGATGTTCTTCGCACTTAAACCATAAAATTCAGTTCAACAGCAATATCGCAAAATAATTGAAAATGACCATATCTTTAGAATTTCCGGTACACAGTTCCACGCACTGGAGATAACATGTTTTTATTTCCCCGTAGAATGTTGTCATAGTTCGCTTTTAAATCGTTGAGTTTGTTTATCAAAAATGCGTTTCAGTTTTCTAAAATATGAAATAGATAATAAAACAAAAATTGGATGGCTCTAGGTAGCGTTGTTTTATCACATTTGGGGAAACATACATATATTTATGCAGATTCTTCATTATTTAATTTCTTTAAATATAATACAGGGCGATAACGTTTGGTGGCAACAATTTGAAAAGTGATACAGCCGTTTATAGTGATTCAACGCAAAGTCGCAAAACGATAACAATAGTTCTTCAGGGACAAAGCCCCTTTGGACTGGGGGGGGAATGCTAAATTTACCTTACGTATGATGTATTTTGTTCACTTGGATAGAAATCGGGGTACTTTTTATTTTTTTAATTCGTAGTCAAAAGGTTAAAACATAGTTCAGAAGACAATCCTGAAAATATATATATATATATATATGGGACTTCTATCCATTTATACACGAATGTTTCATTTTACCATTTAAAGTTTGAAATTTCTAACGAAAAATGAGATAAACCCGAAGTCCTAGCATTAAAGCTTCTTTTATACTTTCCTTTCATGAATCTGACTGTACTTGACATCTTTGACAAATATTCGACTTCATAAATGAAATTTATGTCAAGCAAAGAGCGACTGTCTCTTTGAATAATAACAGTGAAGCCACTCTGTTGCCAGAAAAACTCTCCTCTTCTCAAAACCTCTCATTCTCTGTGGCTAGGCGAAAACTTTATTCTTCTAGAGTGCCGTTTCATTTGATAGCTGTCTTTTTCACTCACTTGCCACGCTACTGATCTCAATAATAAACAGCAATAAACACTAAGGTTTCGTATCCACCGCTAAAATTTTAACGAAGTATGAAATAGAGTAGATCCATTACCGATGATGTCGGCGACTTAATTTAATTTGTGAGTGGAGTTCCGTTAATTTAGAATCCCCCTAAGAGTTCGAGCGTTGAAGGTGGAATGTGTTAATTGCAAAAGACGTCCTAAACTGCTTCTGAGAATGACTGCAACCTCTTCAACTCTTTTAAGTGGGGAATCTCTCTCATGGATGTCTTGGGGATTTGGTCGCAAATTGAAACTCCGTTCACCCTTCGTCTTTATTTGAGTAACAAAGTTTCATTTTGCATTAAATAATGCCAAGTTTGTGTTTGTTAATATCGTCTGTAATATATGGATGTTGACTAAGCTTCTTTGCAGATAATTTACCTTTCTTCTTTGTATTTTTGTTTGAATTCTTTGTTGGCTGATGTCGAGAAATAATTCGAATAACAAATAAGCGCGTATATTATATTCATCATAAAAATTCAGAAATAATTCAAGCGAAGAATAAACTCACGCGATTCCAGTTAATTTAGATTGAGAGTAATGCATCTAACAACAGAGAGAACGATACTGCTGTAATCCTTCTCTAATAACGTTGCAAAAATACGATTCACGGTCATACATTTTTCAGTCTGATGCAATACGGAGCCCCCATAAAAAATGTCGATTGAAAGGTAAGCTAATTCTTTCTCAATTTATCGGCAACAATTTTAATGATTTTCCTCTTTCTAATCAAATGGTCGTAAAAGCTCAAGTTCCATCCAATATTTCACCTATATTCAATTTTAGTCGATTAAATGTGGCAGACAAACAAATTAACATAATTGATCAGGAATCAATAACGCGAAAACACGAACACATATTCTTCTTTATATAGAGAGAGCTTTCGTAAAACTTACAAGTTTTTGATTAACAAATTTTACGATTTGAAAGCGAGCAGTGGCAACACTTTTCGAAATAAAGCATTTTTATTTCCAACGCGCGAAACTGTTGCCAATCGGAAAAATGGCTGCGAAAATGAGCGCTTTCAGAGTTTTTAATTAATATCTCGGCTGATTAAAGTCGTACGAAGATGGGAATAGTCGAAATGGCTTGCCAAGAATTTTTGGAATCGTAAATAATGTGTTTAGTGTTTGGAAATGCTATTTTTATTTTATCGTAAAACTTAGAAATTTCTTATTAATAAACTCTAGAATTTGAAAGCGAGCAGTGGCAACAACATTCGAAATAAAGCAGATTTTCATCTCGAGCTTGCGAGACTGTTGTCACTCGGAAAAACGAGGGCGAAAATGATCGTTTTTCCGAGTTTTTAATTTACATCTCTGATGTTATCTACTTTTTTCGGAAAAAAAGTAGGACCCAGAAAAGAATTGTAAAAAATTTGGTGACGATAGCTATGGTAATGACTGAGCTATTATCGAACAGACTTTCTTCTTTATATGTATAGATTATATCATGGGAAAAGTAACCTGTGACTAGTTTTAATTGTATCGTTGCAAATTTGTTTTTAATCACTAAAATTTTAATAGTGAAATCTGCGAGTTTACTTGAATTTTTAAAGTAACTATTAAAATTTTGAATACTATGAAAAATTAAACATTTTTGAATGAATATTGAATAGACGATTTTTAAAATGCTCTTTTTCTTTTCTCATATTCAGCCAAAGTATACCTATTTCCATGATAAAACGCTTTCCTTACGTATGTATTCAGTAACTTTCAAAGGCAAAGCATTATTAAGATAACGATTTTAAGACATTCAATAACCAAATTGCTCATTTTACGGCTCAGTCTAAGTCTATGCATATTCATGTGTACGGAGTGTTTATTGTTTACTGGCACTGTAAATAAATTTTATTACGAAAGAAAATGGTTTCGAGTTATCCGCTAAACTTATATAAAATGTCTTAAGATCAAGTTTTACAGGCAGTGATCCTTGTTAAGGATTCTCTTCCAAACGTTATTTGCAGCTGATAGAAATGAACGGCAACAACTTTTGGAAATGGGTAAAAAGAATATCAACAGGAGGAAAAAAAAGACACTCGACCGTAAATTTTTGTTACTATTTTATTATCTATTTGTATTCCCTCATAAAATTCTTAACAACTTTCTATTGCCATTTCACATTCTCATTTCTACATAAAAACACTAAAAACTAGAAGAAGGCTGTATGATTTACATATCCGGGATGAAGCTAAAATCGGGAGAGAAAAGAACGTAAATTTACATTTGCTGATACACTTATACTCCATTCCAACTCAATATTGTAGCGGTCTTTATCATTTTAGTTCTGAATTCATTTAAAAAAAATTCTTTTTTCGAATTCGGACTTAGTTTTTAAAGGAACATTTTATGTTAATTAGATTCGCTTCCTTTCATGTATCGAAGAGTCCAGGATTTGTGTTTTATGTCGAAAGTTTTGCTGGATTTTAAAACAGATTTACGATTTGGATCTAAAATTTCCGCTTCGTCGATCGCATAGTCGAATTTTGTTTATTTCCTTATTTTTATTTTCCATTTTTTTCCGTTTATTTTTATTTTCCATTTTTTTCCGTTTATTTTTATTTTCCATTTTTTTCCGTTTATTTTTCGGCTTCAGTTTTGTTCTCATTCTTGATATCTCTAAAAAAGGATATGCAAGCAGAAAATGAAATAAATTCGAACGAGGAAGTTAAAAAAATAATAATAATTCACAAAGAGGAAAAAACTGCGATGAATAAAGGTTTTTATGTAATATACATTTTTTTTTATTTCTGGACTCCCGAATTAATTTTTCTTTTATTAACTTTTTTATCATAAAAAAGAAACTTTTTTTTTGTCGTTTAGCTTTGATGCGTAAAGTCGAATTACAAAGTTTAAGGACCTCTTTGAGAATTAAAATTTTTTTTAAAGATAAAAGAATTAGATATCATCAGGAAGTCTTTTTAGATATTTTTAGTTTGACTTCTGAATAAGAGAATTCTCTGATGAAATTAGTTGCAACTTCGTTAATGTTTCTAAGAGTCTAATGGGCAGCAGAGAAATGATGTTTCCTTTGAAAGTGGGTCAAGTCCATTGTATATTATATGGAAATATTTAAAGGCTTATATTTGAATGCTTTGAAAACTATTGATATACACTGGTGTGCAAAAATTAAGGACGAGACGGTTTTTTCAATATAACTTTGTACAAAAGCTTTCCAAATCAACACATTTAATACCGTAAGATCCCCAATACGTAAGGACAGGAGTAATGTAAGCAACACTTGCTAAAAGAGAAATCAGAGGGATAAAAAGAAGCTTTATTGAAAAAGTAGCATGGAGCGCAATGCGACTGAAGGCCGAAACATCCCTGTGATAGGTGTCCAGCAAGAAACATCCGGTCTTTAATAGGGGATATGATCTCCCCTGACTGCTAGGCAGGTTTTACATCATTTGTGCGTGCTGGATATGTGGTTGTTAATGAGCTGTTGAGACACTGCTGCTCGTTCCTCTTGTAGCACCAATCGCAGTTTCGGAATCGTTACTGGCGATAAGTTACGTGCTGCCACGGGTCTCCCTAGTAAGTTCCGTACATGCTTGACGGGATTTAGATCCAGAGACCGTGCCGACCAATCCATGTGTTCAATATCTTCACTCTCCAACAGCTCTTCGACAGTAACTGTGCGATGAGGTGGAGCGTTGTCGTCCATGAAGAGGAACTGAGGACCCATAGCCCTTGTGAAAAGACGCATGTAAGGAAGAAGAACCTCGTTACAATAGCAGTCCCAGGTGACGAACCTCCTTGGGAGATATGAAGGTCGGTCCGGCTACCAAGCATTATGTCTGCTCGAACGAGAACTCCGCGACCTCCAAAACAGTCCCTTTTGATGATGTTGAAGGGGTTATTGCGTGTTCCCCGCTCTGTCCAGATGTGTATGTGTCTAGAATCGCAACTCAGACTAAATCTGCTCTCATCTGTAAAGAGTACTCGTCCCCATTCATTGTCTCTCCAATTCCGGTGTTCCCGGCACCACAGAGAACGCCTTCTCCGATGGGCAGGCGTTAGAGGTACACACCGTACAGGGCGTCGTGCAAACAGACCACCACCGTGCAGTCTTCTGGCCACGGTAAAACGCGATATCGGTCGTCCAGTCGCCTGTGTCGTGTGTCTAGCGATTTTTCCCGCTGTCTGCCGCCTGTTTCTTCTGGCCTGTAAGGCAATATACCGGTCATCTGCGGGTGTGGTTCCTCGTGGACGACCACTACTAAACCCCCAGATAGCTGTTCCTTTAGTTTGAAATTGTCTCCAAAGTCGTGAAACGATGCTGTGAACAATACCGAACTCTGCAGCCACACTTGTCACACTGCGGCCTTCCTCCAACTTCCCAATGATTCGACCTCGGGTAAAAGCTGAGGCGGCAACTCGGTGTGATTTTAACTGCTATACGGCGTGCAATCTCTTTGCCAGAAATACTGATCTTACCCCGACAACATGCTTTATACTACTCAGACACTCCCCCATTACGTCTACCTACCATTATCTGCGCATGTGCTACCGTACATCACCTTACTTAATCTCCTGATTGGTCTTTCTGTCCGCTCTGCCTCTTCGTTCAGCTGATATGCTAATTTTTCGACTTCGTCTTTAATTTTTGCACACCAGTGTATGTTACTATCCTCCTTTTATGTTTTTTAAATATCAAATTTATTTAGCTTTATAAAGTGATCTTTTTTAAAGAATTAGTTAAAAGGGATTTATATCTTTGATGACCTCAAATGGACTTAAACTTAAGTTCAACAAAATGTGGAAATCATACCTTTATGAAACATTAAATATAAATAAAACTAATTCTTTTATGAAATTTTTATTAATATGTCAAAAAAATAAATTAAATAATTTATATTACCCTCCAAAAGGCGGTTTTTTAATGCTTTGTGTGTTACATTTATTTATTATTAGTCCAAAGGGGCTTTCTCCCTGAAGGACCATTTGCGATTTTGCGTCGGAAACATTAAATGTCGGTTCACTTTTCAAATTTTTCCCAAATATTCCT